>JAXMNL010000115.1:24999-42919 GCA_035128595.1 Eptatretus atami | reverse complement strand
GTCTCCTGTTTTGGGGTTTAATTCAGAGACTTTACCCCCCTTTTCCCCATTCATTTGCATGGATGACTTTGAAGCCCCATTAATCCTCTACTCACACAGACACAGAAAACCCCATGAAGAGGGAGTTTACAACCAGAAATTGGGCACCGTAAAGGAGGAGCTTGAGTCGAGAAGGGGCGGAGTCAAGAGTGCGAGGACGTAGTAGTAGGCGGGACCAGGTAGGCAGGTGGGGTCGATGTCATGTGGGTGGAAACGAGGAGGCGGAGTCCGGGCAGCAGGAGGTGGGTCGTGGCGGTGTCGACGAGGCGAGGCGAGAGAGAGGCGGAGAAACTCAAAAAGCAAGCCCACCACCCAGAAGAGAGATAAGTTTAGCGATTTCTTAGTACCAGTCTATGACTGCTTGTTTGCTTGTTTTGTGTGTTTGTTTGTGGTGTTTGTGTGTTTGTTTGTGGTAGGCACGATAGACTCGAGAAACCGGAAGAAGCTGCCAAATGCAATTACAACACGTGATTCAGGAGGGTGATGGCAAGTGCTGATTAGATTTTGGTAAAAATCGGTCAAAGGTCAAGGTCACAGTGAGGTAAACATTATTCCCGTAAATTCAGTGGAGAAAATGGAGTATTTTTGCTTCGCTCGGAAGTTACGAGTTTGTTTTAACTTCGTTTTAATTTTGTATCGGTTTTGCGAATCGCTTAGGACGCTAAAACTCGTTGTCGAAATTCTGGTAAAAAATCGGATGTTTGGAGACGTTTTAAAGATTGTATAAAAATATTTCACTCGCCGTTGCATCACGGGTCGTCACGTGGTGGCAGCGCGCTCGAGCTAGAGGGGCAGTTGAGTCACTGTAATGGTTTTCCGTTGTGCGCGCTGACGAGTGTTTCGCCATAAAGTGGTGTTTAAAAGTCCATTTTTTTCCCATAAAGGTTAATCGTCGCATGCCTGACTCGCTAAGCGTCGATTATGTAAAAAGATTGTTGGTGGAATGGCCGAATATTACGGTTTTGTGACTTTGATAAAATAATAGTTAAAATAATTGCGTGGAGAAATGGAGATTTTTGCTTCGGTGCGACGTTACGATATTGATGGTTTGTACAAGATCATCGTATAAACTTCTGGTTTGGCGTCGCTAACTTCTCTAGAGACGCTTTTATTAGACAAGGTGAGAGGTCAAGTTGACGATTTTCGTAGTACGGGTCTAATGACTGCTTGTTTTCGATGTAATTAGTTTATTGGCTTCTCTCTGTATGGTGTTGTTTGTTGTTGTGTTTGTTTTTGTGTTTTGTTGTTTTAGGACGATAACTCGAGAACGGAGAAGCTACCAATGTGTCAAATTAACACCTCGTGATTCATGGAGGGTGATGTGGCTAGCGGGCTGATTTAGATTTGGTCCAAAATCGTTCAAATGGTCAAGCACAGTGAGGTCAAACATAATTCTGTAAATTCAGTGGAGAATGGGAGTATTTTTTGCTTCGATCGACGTTAAGAGTTCGTTTTAACTTCGATTTTAATTTTGTCCTTCGGTTTTTTAGCGATCGCTAAAGACGGCTTAAAACTCGTTGTCGAAATTCCTGGTAAAAGTCGGATGTTTGGAGACAGTTTTAAGATTGTTTAAAAATATTTCACTCGCATCGTCAACGGGTCACTCACGTGTGCAGCTGCGCGAATCCGCGTAGCAAGCTTTGTCGAAAAGGAGTATTTCAATGTGCGCTGCGACTAATACGATGTTCTTTCGTAAGAACTATCATTTTAAAGTCTTTTGTCCTATAGTTTTCGCAGTCCTTAGGACGCTTAAGACGTCGGATTGTGAAAGATTGTCTGTGAATGGCCGAATGTTTAGGAATTATTTGATTGTAAATAATATAAAATAATTCCTCGAGCGTGGGTTTTTTTCTTGGTCGAGCGTTACGATTGCAGTTGTAGCGAGCGTAGTCATCGGTATGAACTTTGTCGTTGCGTGCGGCTGCTTTCCGATAAAATAGCGTTTTATTAAAGGTGCAGTTTAGTCCAAGTTTGAAGGTTTCGTAGCTGGCATCGTACCGTCGGAATAGTAAGATTTGTGGATCGAATATACGTTTGACTTTGAATTATTATATTGCGTGGGATGGAATTTTGCTTGTCGACGTAGATATGATGTTTGGTAGATCACAATAAACTTCTGTTGGTGTCCCTTAGAGCGTTAGAAAGTGGTCAGTGCGTTTGTGTCGTAGACTTTGTTTTATGTGTTTTGTGTGTGTGTAAGCATAGATAACTCGAGAAACGGAAGAAGCCTACCAATGTCAAATTACAGCAGGATGATTCAGGAGGGTGATGGCTAAGGCTGTTAGATTTGCGTCAAACGTCAAAGTCAAGGTCCAGTGAGGTCAAACCTCATCGATTTTTGATGGTTTCGGAACAGAATCACTCGTAGAAACTTGTTGAAGGTAACCTAAAACCATTCAAATCAGCAGTATCATGAGGTGATTATGATAGATCCAAATGGTCAAAGGCAGGTCCAGTTGAATCGTCAAGACGCATCTATAGCTTTGTTGTTTTGTGTTGTGTGTTTGTGTTTATGACGAGGATAACTTCGAGACGGAAGAAGCTACCAATTGTCAAATTAAACCACGTGATTCAGAGGTGGTGGCTGTAAGCGCTATTAGATTTTTGGTCAAAATCGTTCAAAGGTCAAGGTCACAGTGAGGTTCAAACATAAATTCAGATTTTGATGGTTTTTTTTTGGTACAAGAATCATCGTAGAAAACTTCTGGTTTGCCGTCGCTACCTTCTCTCAGAGACAGCTTTTTATTAGACAAGTAGAGTCAAGTTGACGATTTCGTAAGTAGCCGAGTCTATGAGCTTGTTACTTACGAAATCTAAAGATTTCTGTAGTATAAATTGATGAACTACGCGTTATTATCGAATTAAGTTTCGTTTATGTGTTCGTTTGTTTGTTTGTGTTGTTTGTATGTTTTTTGTTTGTTGTTTGTTTGTTTATTTGTTGTGTTTTTAGGCACGATAACTGCGAGAACGGAAGAAGCCTACCAATGTCAAATTACACTCACGATGATTCAGGAGGGTGATGGCTTAGCGCTGATTAGATTTTGGTCAAAATCGGTCAAAGGTCAAGGTCACAGTGAGGTCAAAATAATTCTGGTGAAATTAACGTGAGAGGAGAATAATGTAAAACAGTATTCAGAGTGATGGCTGTGCTTGATTGTCAACGGTCGAGATTCAGTTAGTGATCAAACTTCGATTTTAATGGTTTGTCATATCGAGAATTTTTTGCGTCGTTACTTTCAGGAGCTTTATTAACTAGGGTTAGTCGTACGAATTCGTATACAGTCAAATGATGTATTTTGGATTGTTTGGTAGATTGTGTATAAAATTTTGTTGAGCCGATATCGGAAGCGCAAGAGGCTCCCCAATGTGCAATTACGCCAGAGTGATCACGGAGCGTCGTGATGCAGTGCGCTTAAGATTGCAGAACGGTCAGAAGGTCAGGTCCGCATGTGCAGTGCGTCTGAGAGAACGCGTTGAATTCACGTTAAGTATTAATCGTGGAGAAATGGGTATTTTTGCTTCGGCTCGACGTTACGAGTTCGTTTTAATAACTTCGATTTTAATTTTGTCTTCGAGTTTTTGCGATCGCTTAGGAACGCTTAAACTCGTTTCTCAGAAATTCCTGGTAAAAATCGGATGTTTTATGAGATTTATGTTCGGGTGTCGTATCTGAGGTATTATGCACTGAAGATTATGCTAATGAGGGGAATTTGTAAGACACAACATTACGCGCTCGTGTGCGTCGCTACCGCTTCTCGAGAACCAGCTTTTATTAGACAAGGTCAGAGGTCAAGTTGACGATTTCGTAAGTACCAGTTATGACTGCTTGTTTGTTTGTTGTGTTTATCGAATCAAAGATCGTAGTATAAAGCACGTAATGTTGTTGTAACTAGATCGAGAACGGAAGCAAGCTACGCAATGTCAAATTACATCCACGTGATGTCAGGAAGGGTGATGGCTAATGCTGATTAGATTTTGGTCCAAAATCGTCAAAGCAAAGGTCAGCAGTGAGGTCAAACATTCGATTTTTGATGTTTGGGTAGCAGATAACTTGAGAACGGAGAAGAAGACAATGTCAAATTCACACACGCGGTTCAGGAGGGTGATGGCTAGTGCTGAATTAGATTTTGGTCAAAATCGGTCACGGTCAAGGTCAGCAAGTGTGGTCAAACATTGATTTTGATGGTTTGGTAGCAGAATCATCGTAGAAACTTTCTGGTTTGTGTCGGCTACTTCTCGAGAGATCAGCTTTTATTAGAACAAGGTCGAGTTGGTCAAGTTGAAGATTTCGTAAGTACCAGTCTATGACTGCTGTTACTTAGCATGTAAGTTGTTATTGTGTTGATCTTTGGTGTTGTTTTGGTTGTTTGTAGGCACGATAACTCGAGAATGGAAAGAACGCTACCAATGTCAGTTACACTCGTGGATTCAGGAAGGTGATGGCTATGGCTGATTAGATTTTGCGTCGAAATCGGTCAAGGTCAAGGGTACAGTGAGGTCAAACATACCTAAATAACGGATAAATGTTTTCTCGACCGAACGATTACGAAGCTAGCAATCGTCAATTACGATTTACCATTGTTGTTTGCGATCGTAGGGTTGAACCGGTTGTGAACTGGAATCGATTGTTGAGATTTTAGAATGTAATAAAAAATTCGAGTCAAGTCACGGGTCGCATGATGAGTCCACAGACGGTCGTTGAGTTATGTTAACGGGAATGCGGAAAAATGCTTGACGTTACGATTTTTGGTTTGATACGAAGAACATCGTAGAATTCTGGTTTTTGCGTCGCTCCTTCTCTAGAGACAGCTTTTATAGAGACAAGGTCAAGAGATTCAAGTTGACGATTTCCGTAAGTACCAGTCTATGACTGCTTGTTGTTTGTTCTTTACGATCTAAATTGTGTATATTGTGACATCTTCTGTTTGTTTGTTTTTTTATGTGTGTTTGTTTTGTTGAGGCAGCGTAACTCGGAAACGGAAGAAGTCTAACAATGTTAAATTACACACGTGATTCAGGAGGGTGATGGCGTGCTGATTTTAGATTTTGGTCGAAATCGGTCAAACGGTCAAGGTCAACAGTGAGGTCAAATATTCGATTTTTGATGGTTTGGTTACAGATCATCAGAAAACTTCGAGTGGCTCGTAACTTTGAACAGGATTAAGACAGTATCAATTGATCAGTAAGTTACACCACGTCATAATGGGGGGGTTGTTACTACAATGGCAAGATTGCTGTATATGATACTCTTTTGGTTGTGTTTGGGGGGGTTTTTTGTTTTTGTTGTAGCACGAAATCGAGAAAATGCGAGAAATACCGTTATCGGTGTCATATTAGTGTCATCGAGGTCAAGTCTGAGGTCAATATTCGATTTTTTGATGGTTTGGTAGCAGATAACTCGAGAACGGAGAAGCTACCATAATAGTAATTACACCACGTGATTCAGGAGGTGATGGCTTGCTCGATTAGATTTTGGTCAAAATCGTCAAAGGTCAAGGTCACGGTTGTGAGGTCAAAATTCGATTGAATGGTTTGAATCTGAGAAGAATTCCATGGTTTCAGACACAGTGATTCAGTATAAGCATATGTAATTTGGAAATCGTAAGGTCATCAGTAGTTCATTGATTTTGATGTTGTAAGCAGATCATCGTAGAACTCTGGTCTACCTTCTCCGAGACAGCTTTTTATTAGACAAGTCAGAAGGTAAGTTGACGATTTCGTACAGTACGAGTCTATGACTGCTTGTTGTGTTTGTTTGTCGGCACGATAACTCGAGAACGGAAGAAGCTACCTAATCGTCAATACACAGTGATTCAGGAGGGTGATGGCTGGTGCTGATTAGATTTTGGTCAAAATCGGTCAAAGGTCAAGGTACGAAGTGAGGTCAAACTATTCTATTTTTGATGGTTTGGTACAGATAACTCGAGAACGGAAGAAAGCTGACCAATGTTCAAAATTACACCACGTGATCAGGAGGTTTGATGGCTAGTGGCTGATTAGATTTTGGTCAAAATCGGTCAACGGTCAAGGTCACGGTGAAGGTCAACATTCGATTTTGATGGTTTGGTACAGATCATGGTAGTAAACTTCTGTTTGCGTCGCTACCTTCTCTAGAGACAGCTTTTTAGACAAGTCGAGGTCAAGTTAAGACGATTTCGTAAGTAACGCGAGTCTATCGACTGCTGTTTTTGTTTGTGTTTTGTATGTGCCACGAAAACTCTGAGAACGGATAGAACTACAATGTCAAATTACACACGTATTCAGGAGGGTGATGGCTAGTGCTGAATTAGATTTGGTCAAAATCGGTCAAAGGTCAGGTCACGAGTGAGGTCAAACATCAACTTCGATTTTTGATGGTTTGGTACAGAACATGAACTTTGGTTCGTCCTAATCGTCACAGTTTTTTAGAAAGGTAATCAGGTGAATAACATTTCACAGTACAGTCATATGCTTGTTGTGTAGCACGATAGTTAAAGAAGCTACCTGCAAATACACAGTGATTAGGAGGTGTGATGGCTAGTGCTGATTAGATTTTGGTCAAAAATCGGTCACAGGTCAGAAGGTCACAGTTGTAGGTCAAACATCCACATCGATTTTGATGGTTGGTACAGAATCATCGTTAAACTTTCTGGTTTGTGTCGCTAACCTTTCTCTAGAGACAGCTTTTATTAGACAAGGTAAAGGTAAGTTGAAGATATTCGTAGTACCAGTCTATGACTTGTTGTTTTACTTACGAAATCTAAAGAATTTCGTAAGTATATTGATGCTTCCGACATGTGTCTGTTTTGTGTGTTGTACTTGATCTAGCAAGATTTCGAACGTCGATGATACTCTGTTGTATAGAATCTAGTTCGTAGATAAATTATCCATTATGTGTATATTTGGGTATGAGACGGAACACAACAATCTAGTGAATTCAGGATAGGTGATGGCTAGTGCTGATTAGATTTTTGCGTCAAATCGCTCAAAGGTCAAGGGTCACAGTGAGGTCAAACATTGCGATTTTTGGATTTGTTTGGTACAGATAACCCGAGAACGGAGAGAACTTACCAATGTAATTAACCACGTGATTCAGGAGGGTGTTCTGGCATAGTGCTGTTAGATTTCGGCAAAATGTGTCAAAGGTCAAAGGTACAGTGAGGTCAAACAATTCAAAAAAATTCTGAAACTCTGAGAACGAGAAGTAACCAATGTGACAATTAAACCTACAGGGCTGATTCAGGAGGGTGTGGCTAGCGCTGTATAGATTTTCAAGTCAAAAATCAGGTCAAAGGTCAAGGGTCACAGTGAGGTAAATCAAAACATTCGATTTTTGAATGGTTTTGGTACAAACATGAAGAACTTCTTGCGGCTATTCTCAGGCCTTTTACAGCCAGAGTCATTGACGGATTCTAAGACAGTTGACTGCTTGTGTGTATGTTTAGCACTAACAGAACTTGGAGCTCAATAAATTACAAATCATCAGCGTGATTCAGGAGTGTGCTGTGGCTAGCTGCGTTAGATTTTGTCAAATCGGTCCAAAGGTAAGGTCAAAGTGATTGTCATATCGATTTTGAAAAATGTTGGTACATAACCTCGAGAACGGAAAAGAAGCTACCCAATGTGAAATTACACGACAGTCATTCAGTGAGGGTGATGGCGTAGTGTGATTAGATTTGGTCAAAATCGGTCAAACGGTCAAAGGTCACGGTGAGTCAAACATTCGATTTTGAATGGTTTGGTGCAGAATGATCGTAAACACTTCTGGTTTGCGTTGCTACCCTTCTCGTAGAGAAAGCTTTTATACGACAAGTCAGAGGTCAAGTTGACGATTTTCGGTAAGTACCAGTCTATGACTGCTTGTTTTGTTAAGATTCGTAAGTATATTGATCACTTCGTTTCTGTTTTTGTTTGTTGTTGTTTGTGTTGTGGTGTACTTGAATTTAGTTTGTGTTTTGATGATTGTTTCTGTTTGTTTGTTGTTGTTTAGGCACGATAACTCGAGAACGAGAATGCTACCAATGTCAAATTACACCACGTGATTCAGAGGGTGATTTGGCTAAGTGCTGTATTAGATTTTTTGGTCAAAATCTGGTCAAAGGTAAGGTCACAGTGGAGGCAAATTCGATTTTTGTGGTTTTGGTACAGATAACTCGAGAACGGGAAGAAGCTACCAATGTAAATTACACCACGTGATTAGAGCGTGATGGCTCAGTGCTGATTAGATTTGGTCAAATCGGTCAACAGGTCAAGGATCACATCAAAAGAAACTCGGAACAACTAGAAGCAATACCCATGTGTCAAGGTGCTGCTATTATTTGCAAGCCAAGGTATCAGGTGGTAACATCAAAACTTCGATTGGTGTTTGTACAGAATCATCGTAGAAACTTCTGGTTTGCGTCGGCTGCCTTCTCGAGAGACCAGCTTTTATTAGACAGAGGTCAGAGGTTCAAGTTGGACGATTTCGTAAGTACAGTCTATGACTGCTTGTTTGTTTGGTTACTTGATCTAGATTTGTGTATATGTGACTTCGCGTTTCTGTTTGTTTGTTTTTGAGTTGTTGTTTGCACGTAACTCAGAGACGGAAGAAGCCTACAATGTCCAAGTTACACCGCACGGTGAATTCAGGAGGTGATGGCATAGTGCCTGATTAGATTTATGGTGAAATCGGTCAAAGGTCAAGGTTCACAGTGGAGGTCAAAATATTTCCGTAAATTACGTGATT
The DNA here is from genome assembly GCA_035128595.1 of Eptatretus atami. Classification (NCBI taxonomy): domain Eukaryota; kingdom Metazoa; phylum Chordata; class Myxini; order Myxiniformes; family Myxinidae; genus Eptatretus; species Eptatretus atami. Next base: position 34,176 of record JAXMNL010000115.1, on the reverse strand, counting down.
GGAGTTTATTGCGGTCGGTTAACATGATTCGTTTATTCTCGTTGGATGCTTAGTAAATCGTTTGAATGTAATCGGGATGTTGGACGTTTATAGTTGCTACATTAAATAATATCATCGACGTGTACTGTCAGGAGGGTATGGCAAGTGGCGTGATTAAGTTAAGTTAATGTCGGAGAAATCGGATGCAATTTCAGGTCGACTGTAACGATTTTATGGTCTGATAGTATCGTGCTTTGTGGTCTTCGTAGCTTTTGAGCAGTCAGGTCTTGGATTTCAACAGTATACTTGTTGGTTTTATGTTTTTAGCAGTACGAGAACGGAAGAAGCTACCAATGTAAATTACACAGTGATTCAGGAAGGGTGATGGCTCGTGCTGTTTAGATTTTGGTCAAAATCGGTCAAACGTACAGGTCTAACGGTGGAGGTCAAACATTCAGATTTTTGATGGTTTGGTAGCAGGAATCATCGAAGAAACTTCTGTTTGCCTCGCTACCTCCTAGAGACAGCTTTTATAGACAAGTCAGAGGTCAAAGTTGACGATTTCGTAAGTACCCAGTCTATACTGTTTACTTAGTCTAAGTTTTGTAGTTTGATGTAACCGTCGTTGTTGTGTAGTTTTGTTTGTTTTTTTGTTAACACGATAACTCGAGAACGGAAGAAGCTACCAATGTCAAATTAGCCACGTGATTCAGGAAGGTGTGATGCTTGCAGTGCTATTAGTTTTGGTCAAAATCGTCAACGGTCAAGGTCAGCGGTGAGGTAACATTCGATTTTTGATGTTTGGTAAGATAACTCGAGACAGGAAGAAACTACCAATGTCAAATTACACGCACGTGATTCAGGAGGGTGATGGCTAGTTTACTGTATTAGATTTTGGTCAAAATCGATCACGGTCAAGGTCACGGAGGTCAAAATTTCGATTTTTGATGGTTTGGGTAGCAGAAATCATCGGAGAAACTTCTGGTTTGCGTCGCTACCTTCTCTAGAGACACTTTTATTAGACAAGGTCAGAGGTCAAGTTGACGATTTCGTAGTACCTAGTCTATGACTGCTTGTTTGTTTGTTTTGTTAGTTTGTTTGTGAGGCAGCGATTAACTCGAGAACGGAAGAAAGCCTACCAATGTCAATTACATCACGTGAATTCAGGAGGGTGATGGCTAGTGCTGATTAGATTTTGGTCAAAATCGTCAACGGTCAAGGTCAGACGAGTGAGGTCAAACTATTCGATTTTTGATGGTTTGGTACAGATATGAAGAACGGAAGAAGCTTACTCAATGTCAAATTACATCCACGTGATTCAGGAGGGTGATGGCTAAGTGCTGATTAGATTTTTGGTCAAAATCGGTCAACGTCAAGGTCGGTGAGAGTCAACATTCGATTTTTGAATGGTTTGGTACAGAATCATCGTAGAAACTTTCTGGTTTGCGTCGCTACCTTCTCAGATCAGCTTTTATTACGACAGGTCAGGTCAAGTGATACGATTTTCGTTAAGTACCAGTCTATGACTGCTTGTTTGTTTTGTTTTGTGGCTTGTTGTTCTTGAGCACGATACTCGAGAAGGGAAGAAGCTACGCAATGTCAAATTACACACCACGTGGATTCAGGAGGGTGATGGTCGGCTGATTAGATTTTGGTCAACAAATCGTCAAAGGTCAAGGTCCACGGTGAGGTCAAACAGTTAATTTTGATGTTAAACGATAACTAGACGGAGAAAATCAAGAATGACGTACCACTGTTGTGAGCTTAGCTCGATCGATTAAGAAGTTGTTTAACTCGATTAATTGTCATCCGGGAGTCTTGCGTTTTTGTTGGATTTGGTACGCAAATGTAAACTCGTTGGTCGAAACCTTCTAGGACAGTTATACAGTCAGGGCAATTGCATTTGTATACCGAGTTAAGACTGTTTTAAGTTGTATTGAAGCAGAAATAAACGGAATGAAGTTTACTCAATGCAATCACGGTCACGTCGTCGGAGGTGATAGGCAGTGCGTCCGAGCTTAGATTTTGGTATCGGTCTGCAGGACGGTCCATTCAGTGAATCAAAGAATAACCTCAATTTTTGGAAAGGGCCCTGGTTGGAACTTTAAGAATAAGAGTCGTAGGACTCTGTGCGTCACTGACCGTTCTCAGAAAGCTTTAGACAAGGTCCTGAGCGTCAAGGTTCGTAAGAACGCAGCTACACTCTTGCATTGTGGCTTTGAGTGATTTTGTTTGTGTGTTTGTTGTCTTAGCACATCTCTCAAAGATGGAAGAAGTACAGATCAGCCGACAGAGGGATGGCACATTAGTGTCTCAAATGGTCAAAGTGTCAGTCAAGGAGTCAACATATTCGCAACGTGGAGATGTATTGTCGCGTCGAACGTTTACTCGATTATTCTGTTTTCGATCGCTGATTAGGTTGTCGAATGTAATGGATAACGTTTAGTTGAAAAATTCAGCTCGCTGGTGCGTCCCTGTCTGGCGAGGTGGGTCGATGCAGGTCCATTTGACAAAGAAATGAAGGAAGGCCAGTGCCATAGATAGACTCTGGCTGTGCTGGGTGAGTAAGGCTTGCCAGCTACCTGGCCTCAGGGTAGAACTAACTTCAGACAGAAATGGGCAGCATCAGATGATAAAGAGCATGCAACGATTTGCCTGTTTGTTAGAGATGATATGTGTAGCATTCTGGGTAAGAAGCCATCGTGTCTTAATCGTCAACGAGGGATGTTCCATTCAGGCACCACATATGACTAACCTGCAACCACTGTGATCCCATCGCTTTGGACATAATCAAGTCATGTGAAGCAGTCAGTGAAGGATAATGAAAAGGTTGTTGGTCATGTGCAGTGACACAGATGTTGTTGCTGGCTTCTCCTACGCCTTCATGCCAACCAGGCAGCTTCAAGTATGGATGGTTTCTGGATAGCTATCAAAAAGAAGCGAAGTGCTAACCTAAATACATGCTGTATCAGACAACTGCCACAACGTGTTAGGGAAACTTGCTTGAAGAAGTTTTCCCATGGACTAAATAGGTTGTGAACAGCAAGCTCAGACTTCAGTGGCCATGGAAGAAGACGTGCTGGAAAAACTTTCCAGAGTCAGCCACTCCTAGTCCAGTGGAATTGGTCGCGATGGGAACTCACCCAAGTTGAGGCAGTTTGTATCTCATCTGTATGGGCGTTCGTAGCACAGCAGTGTGGATCAGCCAGATTCCATGTGTTTGGTAAAGGCCAAGAAGTGCCTTGATTTGTTGCCATCCGTCCAGAGATGCCCTGGATCGCACAATAAAAGCGCACATTACAGGCGAAGATCTGGTTGCAAGCAGATGCGAGAATGCACTCACGATACCATCCCTGTGGAACACTGCTGCAGTGGTGAAGGAGAAGACTTGCATGGTACCTATCTGGACAAGACTCCCCGCATTCGCAGATGCTGCCTTCAAGCTGATGAACTATGTGGGTGCAAATCGCAAATGCCAAACAGCTCGGTGCACTGCTTTAAAAAGAACTGAAAGTGCATCTTCTTGCAATGTGGCTGTGATGCGGTTAGAAATGTTGTACCCAGCTGGGCAATAGATTTTCTATAAAACATGCACATATAGTACATTTTAGCTCACATTGAAATTGTTGTTGAAGAAATCTACAGTAACCTCAGACATAACATTTCAATTTCTCAGCTTGGTTCACTGCCAGTGAGAAATTGATTACCATAATAATGGTACTCAGACTACTGCATTTCCGAAACTGCAGTTTTACGTTAACATTGTGTTGTGCATTTTATGTAAATTCAAAAGTTTACATGATGTTTTTGTTGTTGTGTGATGGAAACATGAAACAGAAAGAATGCATAAAGATATTGGGCACCAAAAATGTTTTTAATTCTGGCTAAATAAGGAAAATGATAATCTTGTCATTTTTGCTATTTTTTACACTTTATGACCTTGAAAATGACCTAAAAATTGAAGAAATCCAGGGTGGCATCCACCCAGTCGACTCCCTTTTCTTTATCTATGAACTCATTGATCTGGCATGGATGCCGCTATTAAACGACGAGATGCCCCAAAAAGTTGTAATATTCCATGTTCGCTGGCCTATCTATAAAGCTTCTATTGTTGAGTTACCAAAAGAGATAAAACTTAAGAAAGGCAGTTGTTAAAATTCAAAACAAAGATAATAATGTTTTATATGGTCTGTTCTTGCTCACTTACATGCCTCCACAATGGAAACCTGAAAGGTTTGAACATTATAAGAAAATATGAGAATACGCTAACATGTAAAGATTTGACGTTCCGGTTCTGGTGTTGGAGGCATTGGGCAGGTCTCCTTCAGGGGCCCTCTGCTGACGATCTCAAAGTTAAGTTTCCCGTCATTTCTTCCCGTTTTAACTGTTATTTTTCCTCAACCTGAATGTTACTGTGTGTTCCTAGTTCTCGGTTTTGTTTCAAAAAATCGTGCTATTTTGTGAGTTTTGCATCGACCCTTGTCTTTACAGAGTGCTTGAGGCCTACCGCATCGTTCCTTAGTGTACGATCAATGTTTATTGTATTTTCTCGCCTATTACCTTCAATTCATCTTCTGCCGCACTTTCCCCACGTCCCCATGCCCTCCCAACTAAACACTCTATTTCTTGTCTTAAATAAAAAAATAAAAAGACTACTCTTTCTCGCACAACTCACAAGTTTCGATTCTTCTACTTCCTTCTTGCTTCTCTCTTCTCCTTTATTTCCCTCGCTCTCTTCTTCTTCCTCCTTGCCGGCACATCCCACTCTATATTCCACCTGAGCTGAACGCCTCATCCGCATTTCCTTCACGATTTTTCTGATCTACAAACCTTTCATTCGCGATCTTTACCTGTTCTTCAAAAATACATCAAAAAAAATATCTTCTTGTATCCTTTCGATCTCTACACATCCTGTAACCACGTGTCTCTCTCTTACTCTTCCTGGTTTTTTCTCGACCACAGAGCTTCACACTGGTTTACCGTTACAATTCACCACACACTTCCCGATTTTACTTCACCTTCCCTTTTCCAAATGATACGCAATCCTTATTTAAATAAATAATTTCACTTTTGACTATACACGCTCCCGAGAGCCAAGTGCTCCTCCCATACCACTGAAATCTGTTTAGACCGCCCTGCGTTTATCGATCAATTTCACCATTCACCTCCAATTTTCTTCTTTCAACACTTCCATCGACCTAATCTGATTGAAAACTCTGCTCATACAATATAAATAATAATAATAATAATAATAAAAACGATGTCATAAATGCCTTCATCTTCTCTCTTCACACAATGTTGGTAACTGCTTTACTGGTGGTCCATATAGTCATAACTGCTTTCTACTATTTAACCAGACCTGTCTCTCATTCGACCTTTCCTTCAATACCTTGCCTAAAAAAATCCAACCTGTTACACGTTTCTTCTCTCCTTTCCCTGAACTCGCCTTCATTGCAATCCAATCAAGAAAAGTGTTTTAATCACATCTCTGACCTAAAACTTAAAAACCCAGTTTTGCTATGAATGGTCACTTTCCATCAACCATTCTTTTTTTTCCAAAAATTTCAGTGCCCAACTCACCCTCTCACCCCTCACTCTCAAAAGCACCATCACACTCTTCTCCCTCCAAGGCCTCCCTCTCACCTCTCTCAAAAACTCGCTCTCTCACCTTTCTCCCACCATTTCATCCGCCCTCACTGGCCATTCCTTTCAAATGTTGCCCCCCATCTCATCCACAAAGCTGCCCGCCTTCACTGTCCCTCGTGCAACCTCCATCTCTTCACTCCACCTCCTCAAATCCCTCCAACTGCCTTCTCCCCCTCTGTTGTCCCCCTCTCTCCCAGCACCACAGAGCTTTTCTCGCCCTCAACCGGCCCCCTTCCCCTAGCTATTCTGCACCCCCCCACACTCTTCAACACCCTCCTTACCTCCCCACCTCATCCTTTGTCCTACCGCTCCTACTCCCCTCCCACACCCTGCAAACAAAGCCTCCTCCCCTCACCTCTTAAATTAACAGTGTGGGAGCATCAAATATCCGGGGCCTTCGCTCAAACGTTTCAGATCTTTCTACAGGTTTGCCACTGACAAACGACACATAATCTGCCTCACAGAAACTTTCCTCCCCCAAGACGTGTCTGACTCCCAGTATCTCATCCTGGTTACTCACTCCTCCGGTATGCAGAAATGAGCCTCGTTCTGGTGGAGAGTTGCTCTCGTCAACAAAGACTCTATTCCTACACTCTCCATGCACTGCCTCACATCCCCCACACCCCAGGAATAACTCTGGCTATGGCTAACCGCCCTCCACCCCACCTCATGTTTATATGTGTACTGTACCGTCCACCACTACAGTGATGACTCCATCTACAACTCACTATCCAAAACATGGACCAACTTCTATCTTCTCATCCAAACTCTCTCTTCCTCATATGTGGGCGACTTCAATTGTCATCCATGTCAGTTGGCTAGGTGGTGGGGCAAGCCGTCTCTCACCTGTCATGGCGACTTCAGCAAAAGCTTTCTTCTGCGACATAATTGGGACTGACTCATCGGTCAACTTCCGGACCTGGATCTCAACGCAATGGTACTTCCATCTCTTCTGGATCTGATTTTGACAAATTTTCCCCCTGACAATATCTGCTGCTGTCTTCCTCTGCTCAATCGGTTTCTTGCTGACGCACGTCCTTGTCAAAGTGGACATCTCTCTGGCTATTATCAGTAGAACCACTAACGCGCCGTGAGTCTGGCATTTCACTCCAAGCCGACTGGCAGGGTCTTCAAAACAGCATGAAACTTATAGACTGGCCTCACTATCCGCTACTATTTCTCCCAACATCAACTCATCCTGGGATCTTTCAAAGAAACTTGCTTCTCCCTCTTGCACAGATTTATCTCCCTCTCGTCTTCAGTTGTCCTTCCCTTCCTACCACCCTTTGGTTCACTGAAGCTGGCGGCCTTGGCAGTTTGTCCTTGAAACAACTTGCCTTGCCTGCATAGAAGCAAACCCAACTGAGGGTAATTAGTTTCCTTCCATAAAGCTCGGACGACAAAGTGTGTATCCTACCTCAGGAGAGCAGAAAACAACATACTTTCTCAGGCTCAAGTCTGAATTTCAAACCTCTCCTGCCTTTCAAATCCTGGTGGCATTAAATCAAACTGTTTTCTGGTGGTATAGTTCCCGCATCCATCCCCTCCCTTACCTCCAAAAGGCCGCACTACTGAACCGTACATGAAAAGGCTGAATACCTGAACTCGGTGTTTGCAGCTAACTCTTGTGTCCAAAAACCCATCGGTTTCTCTACCCACGTTACGCAGTCTGCACCAACTGTCCGCGACTCTGTGTCCTTTCTCCAGACAAGGTTGGGAGCTGCTGTCAAACCTCACTCAAGATTCCTGCACTGGTCCAGACGGGCATCAGCCCAACGTGTCCTAAAAACCTGTCTTCTGCTCCTTGCTCACCTGTCTCCCTTTTCTAGTTCACCCTCTCATTTTGCTCAAAGGGTCATCTGCCATCGCTTGAAATCAGCAAACTTACCACTCTGCATAAAAAGGTTAAAAAGCAAGATCCTGCAACAGCAGACCAATCAGCGCTTCTCCAATCATACAGCAAGGTTATGGAATCCATGCATAACTTCAGACATCAAAATCGCTTTCTCTTCTCGCAACTGGCTTGATTTCCGATCATCAATTTGGTTTTCAGAAACGTATTCTTCCATGAGAGTTGCCTTCAAGCACATCTATGTTGTCACGAGGAACAAGTGGATCATCCGCTTCTTTGACAAATGTTGGCTGGGACATAGGACATAACGCATTACTTGGCAAAACCTGTCCAGTATTTCATAAGGTAAATGCTCGTGTAAAATTTCGAAAACAGTGGCAATGCCTATGGTGTGGTTGGCTGCATGAAGCCTGGTGTTGGCTATGGTTGGGGTGGTGGCTTGCGATCCTAGGGTCCTGAGTTCAAGCCCCGTTTGGCGCGCTGAATTAAATACACCAGGAAGTTGACTCAACCTGTCATCCTTCCGAGGTTGGCAAAATGAGTACGCAGTTACTGGTTAAGAGGGGACACTGCATCAAGTGGCATAGCCGCGTCCCAACCAATGATGCAACCAGCAGCACAGGCTGCACTCGATGTAGAGAGAGTTGGCTGGATGGAAAAGGTCAAACAAGAGCGCTCAGAGCGAGTAGGCCTGGTGGAGAGCGAGCCAAGACAATGTCTTTGGTGTCGTTCCGTTTATGGGACACCCCCATACTATTTAAATTATAATATATATTAGTATAATATAATAATTATATGTATGTATATAATATATTGTTGCGGGCGCGGGGGGAGGTCGGGTGGGTAGACCACTAGGTGGGGGACACTATGGTCGGTTCCACCAGACCCCCGCGAATTGTAGCCGTCGCACACGTGAATTCCGTGACATGGCGGGTCGCTTAACAAACCGTGGATGCCCAAATAACACCAACCACGTGACCTACGGGTCACTCCTGTCTATGGGTTAGTCGGGTTAATCTAATTTAATCCACGTCGTTTAATTACCGGGGAACACGCCCTCAGTATGCCTTGGCCGAACCGGATCACTCTAGCAGGACTGGGATCAACTTTAAAGGATCGGATGCAGCCGAGCGACAGCTGCAAGGACGTACGCGGCTAAAAGGAAGGATCGTTGGGATATAAAGTCCGGCTAAGCTAGGATTCGGACCATGCTGGATCAATGGAAGAAAAGAAAAAAGAGCAGGGAACATCTCCTAATAATGATTTATTTACAATCATTACAAAGGGGACACAGAGCAGACTTAACGCGAAATTAATAAAAAATAAATAATACGATCTTCTGCAGTCTTACTTAGGCAGACAGGCGCAGGACACACACATAACGCACATCACACAGAACACAGAAACCCGATGAAGAGGGAGTTTAGAAACCAGAATTGATCACCGTAAAGGAGGAGCTTGAGTGAGAAGGGGGAGACAAGAGTGCGAGGACGGAGTATTAGGCGGGATCCAGGTAGGCGGGTGGGGTCGATGTCCGTGTGGTGGAAAGAGGAGGCCGGAGCTGGGCAAGCAAGAGGCGGGTCGTGGCGGTGTCGGACGAGGCGAGGCGGAGAGAGAGGCGGAGAAACTCAAAAACCTACAGAGAGAGACGGAGGACTTCTCCGAAAAACCCTTTTATAGGATTTGCCGCCCCAGCTCAG
>JAXMNL010000114.1:76428-90256 GCA_035128595.1 Eptatretus atami | reverse complement strand
GCACCTGACTTCATACCTGAACAATATTGTATGATACACACATGATATTGGTATGCATACACACATGTAATGGAGATATCAGTATGCATATGATAGTAGTAATTGAATTAGTATATATGTATAGAGTACGTAGTTTTGATAGTACATGATAATACATGATATATGATTATTCAATTATGATATGATATATTTATACGATGAATAATGCCGAGTAGAATGGTGTACCATATCCCTGTGTCGTAGAGGTGACCAGGGTTTGCGTCAGACAGGGATCCGGTGTAAAACCTGCCGCCAAACATTAGCGGAATAAAACTGGATTTCCATAGCTGGATCGGTCGAGGCCGGGTTGCATCAACGACGCCATCCGGTACTTGTTGGTCCAGCAGGGTACCGGTGGAAATGTGTGTTACTGCTTGAGGCGAGGAGGAAAGGAGACGGGGAAGGCGTAGTCAGGAGGCAGTGGGAGAGGGAGGACAGGGAGAAGTTGGTGGAGGTGAGAGCTTAGCGGAATTGCAATGTTGGAGAACTTTATGATACCAGGCAAGAGCAAAGAGTTGGCCTAATCAATGACATGACAGAAAATTCAAGGATAGGAAGACGCTAATCGTTTGCACGCATAAAGAGACAAAAGTAGGGAATGGGAAGTAAGTGACGGATTGCCGATGAGGGATAGCAAAATGGAGTGACGGGGAGTATGGTCACTAAAATTAACGTTTATCTACCGACATTTCATGGAACCACATCACGGATACCCCACAATGTTTCGACGAGATAAGGGCACCGGAGAAATCAGGAGATATCGAGATGAAGGTATTACTCTCGAAGGAAGAAAAATGTCACAGAGGATTAGTATTGAAGGTGAGGAGAGTGTACAGGACACGGATTGAGCACATGCTCAAAGTATCACGTACGCAAGTTGGAAGTTGACGGGGTGATGATGACATTTCGACAGATTACCCAGATTCAGCATACTACGATTTACCACATTATACGGGAGAGCCAGTGGGGTGTGAGACATGTCGAAGATATAATAGACAGTAAGAACTATTCCGAGCAGGATAGCAGTTAGTAAAGTGGATTTGGACGATAGGTGACGATGTTTTATCACTTATAAGGAGACAGAACGAAGTTGGACGATTTGGAGCCAAGATTTCAATGGGACACACACTAGTGTTGAGGGAAGGGAATAAAGAGAGGACGAGGAGTCGATGGATCACGGTTCAAGACGTTTAGCGAGTGCTATCCAACAATAGCGACAGTAGGAATTTGTGGCATACCGGCAGACATTAATAGCGGATGAGCTCCAACATTTGCAACCAAGCGGAATATGACAGAATATTGCGAGACTGGTATAACACAAATAAATCAGGTAATTCAAGAAAAGAAAGTAGACAGGAAACAGCGAGGCTCGCGCGTACAAGAGTCGACAGGTCACGTGTATCACAGACACCAAGTCATCGGACCAGGACACAATTACGATGGCTAACCGAGCTTTAAGCACAGATGAGACTACCTACACGGATAGACCACTATTGAAAAGAGACTTTAGAGAACTGGGTACAGCATGAGAGTAGGACCAAGCGGGGAGTGTAGCGAGTCAACAACAGGATGGTAGAGCTAGTAAGCGATGCATCTTGGAGTGAGGTGAGGAGAGAAATGAGGGCTGAACCAGGACCATGATGGTGGAAGCTGAAGGAGGAAGACTGTTGCGTGAATTCAGGGAGGAGGTGGAGACAACGAGCACGAGTATAGGACAACACTAGCAGTTTGATACATTAAACGAGAAGTAAGCTAGGTGATGCAATGAGCAACTAACTAATTAGCAGATTAGAAGGGTGCACAGGGACGGTATTACGACAAGCGAAAGCGCTATCTAATGATACTGTGTGACATTGGCAAGAGGAAGGAAGATAAGGACGACTACTAGTTGATGAGTTATCTGAACGAGGAAAGTACACAGGAACTTTATACAAGAGCAAGAAGAGGTTGGCGAAAACTACTTGGGATATGGCCAGAGAGATAAGAAAGTGGACAGGAGTACAAGGATGGCGGCCCACAGGCGAAGAGAGAGCGGTGACGGCTATAAGGAAAGGCATATGGCGAAGCATCATGAGAAGTTGGCGTAAAGTTGAGAAGGGAAAAATTAGATTCCTGTCGGGGATTGAAACAACTATTTCGAGAGGAGATGAGGACATATAAGCATTTCCCCCGGCAGCTGGTGAAGCATGTGCTGCAGGGTTCGGGTGATAAAGGATCAAATGGAAAATAGTGCTGACAAGTGAGGTAGACGAACGGAGATGGGCGAAAGGTGGCAATTTCTGAGACGATAAACTTTGCAACGGTTATGCTGAACTGAGAATGAAGTTAACATGAGAGAGAGACGCGAGAAAGGTTTGACAGCAAGTGGTCGATAGCGATAGGTCACACTACACGCAATAGCACACCTTCATCCGCGACATACGCACAAGGCAAGGGATGACGTGGTGGATTATGTGTAACGGAATGAAGGCTACAAGCTTGACGACCATTAGCGGATACATAGAAGTGAGCAGATTTGGAAACAGTTAGTGGACGAGATAGACAACATGCAAACGCTGACAATAAGCGACTAGGAGTCTTGCGACCCTTCCCCACAGTATGGATATAACCCCACATAACGATTAGGGCACATCTTCAGGCGTGGGGGACAGGCATGCTCAGACAACTAACATAGCGTTTAGACAGGAGAGTGGCAGTGGAGTTTTAATCACCGATTAGGCAACAGTAAATTGCATTTTAGCAATAAAGGATTTTTCGAGACAGGAAGTGATGCAGACTAGGATAAGAAATTACGCCCTTGAAGAGACTCACGAATCGGTATAGGCAACATCGGATACGTCCATATGGGCACAGTCACGATATTGCGACAAGGGCTTACCTTACATTGCACATACGCTACCCCAGAACTGATACCTGACTTCACGATTAGCCAGACAATGAATCCGGCGTGTGAACGGGGACAAGGAATGAAGCATTCTTTCGAATTGGAATCCTGTAAACGACGAACCATTCGCACTCAAAAGGCACATTTCACGGCATAGTCAGCAGTTCAACGGATCATCTAAAATTCCCACAGTCAGCCCAATAAACCCCAATGTATGGATAAAACCTTATTTGAAAATCCCCTTAAAAAAACCTTCGACGGAGAACGATTCCCTCCCATACAAGATTAATCAGGGAGACTCTAATCTCTAAGTGCACCATATTCGAATATCATGCCTATCAATCAAAACCGAAGGGATATGAATTTTCTCTATTCCCCCATCACTATGACTTCTCAGTATGAACATATGGGTCAAAAGAACGACGATGGTGCTCTGCCCAATAACTTATGATTTCTTTTATATTTCACATCCCACTCAAGAGTGATCGCAATCAAGATAATTATGTCCCATCCGTTCTATTCGAGGTAATAATTAAACTTATAATGTACTACCAATTAATTCATACACCACCATCCGAGTATGTTCACCACGGATAAAGGCTATATCATTTTCTACGGGATTTGAACCACTTACAGATTTAATGATAGCGGTTCTACATTCACAGGGATATTTCATTTGTTGAGAACCAGGAGTTTATAAAAACTGGGATATTAAAATCTCCTCTTAATTGCTCTTGTTTGAGTTACCTCCTGAGCACAGATTATTTTTTGGCATAAGCCAGAACACACGGATAACAACATTACACTATGACGATTAGGCACACTCACTTCTTATCTTGCATTAAAAACGGCACATTAACGAACCGCCCACTTTTTCCGATGGCTTTTACCAACTTTCTAAGTCACGCCTACTTTTCATGCTTCACATCACTTCCTTAGGCTCACGCCCACTTTTCAAAGCGCGACACCGTCCCACGATTAGGCCCACCATTCACACGATACACTTTTCTAAGCCTCAACGATTAGCACATCCACATCATTTATCGTAGTAGAGCAACAGTCACAGACTACGCACCTAACCACTTTCCAACGTATTAATGGCTACTCCTCATCGATTATGCGTTAATACATTACGATACCGATGTTTTCAAAAACATTTAAAGATTTTATTGCGACGACGGATTAGCACACAGAACAACGAATTCATTCAGGCACAGATACAGAATGTTAATGTGTTTCATACATCACGAGAAAATTGGTCCACAATTCACGATACGCAGCAGTACGAGATTTATGTCTACGATACCCATTTTGAAGAAAGGAACACAGACATTGACGGATAGCCACATTTCCCGATAGCACACTAAACGATGACCATCAGTCCTGTTTCTCACAAATTAACGACACCGATGCTAAACAAACCCAGACGATTTTACAACATATCTTACAGTATCACTTTAATAAGCTGGATAGGCCACATTCACGATAGCCCATAACAACCGAGAATGGCCTGCTGTGCTGGAGCTTCAAGAGTGGGATGACTTTGGAGTTTCTGAGTTCGGAACATCTATCACGATTACCACATTCCAACGATACCCCCACCCACATTCACGATAACTACATTAAAGGATACCACAATTAACGATAACCTACATCCACGATAGGGCACATAACGATAGCACATTACGGAATAAGCACATCACGATGCAATAACGATACCACATCATCGATAGCACATCACGATAGGCACGCACGATAGCATCGAAGATAGCACTACGATAGCACATCACGATAGCACATTCAACGATAGCACTATAACGGATAAGACCCACATACGATACACATCACGCTACACATCAGAATAGCCATCACGATAGCGAACATCACATAGCACATCACGGATAGCACATCACGATAGCACATCACGATAGCACATCTACGATAGCACATTTCATCACGAGTAGCACATGCACGATATGCACATGAACGATACCAACATGACGATAAGCACATCACGATTAGCACATGACGAACCACATAACGAACAACCACAGTCACGATACGCACATCACGATAGCACATCACGATACCGACATCACGATAGCAGCATGACGAGAGCACATCAACGAAAACCCATCATATACGATACCACTACGGATAAGCACATCATCGATAGCACATTCACGATACACAATCAACGATTAGAACATCAGATACATAACGATACCACATCATCGATATGACAAGTCACGATAGCACATCACGATACCACATCACGATACATAACCATCACGATAGCAACATCACGATCAGCAAATGCACGATACCCATCACGATAGGCACATCACGTAGCATCATAACGATACCACTATCAAGCGATAGACATCACGATACAACATCAACGATACACATACGCCCCACACACGATACCGACTCACAATAGCCAATACACCATAGCCAACTTACGATACTACAATTATCACGATCACGCACATCACGATAGCACGATCACGATTAGCTACATACGATACCACATAACTGATAGCACATCAACGATAGCCGACATAACGATACACCACATTACGATAACACACATTACGATAGCACATCACGATACCGACATAAATGATAGCACATTCACGGATAGCAACAATACGATAGCGACATCCGGATAACCCACAATAAACGAAGCACATTACGCATACCAATCACGATCAGCACCATCACGATAGCACATACATAGCACATACGGATAGCACATTCACGATAGCACATAACGTAGCAATCACATACCCACATAACGATAGCACATTACGATACACATCACGGATAGCACATACGATAGCAACATCACGATACATAACAACACGATACCCACATCACGATACCCACAGTCACGATAGCACATAACGATACCCACATCACGATACCACATACGATAAGTACATCACGATAGCAATCACGATACCATATCCGAACCTCAATAACGATACACAATCACACGATAGCATCATCACGATACACAATCAGCGATATGCACGTCACGATAGCACTCACATGCACACTCACGATAGCACACATTCACATAGCACAATAAGATACTACAAATCACGATAGCACATCCACGATAGCACATCAACGGATAGCAATCACATAGCACAATCACGATAGCAATTCAACGATAGCACATCAACGATAGCACTACGATAGCGACATACGATATGCAAGCACATCACTGATAGCACATAACGAAGCACAATCACTGATAGCACATAACGATACCACATAAGCAACCGAATCACGATAGCATCATCACGGATCATGCACCTCACGATACACATACGATAGCACAACGATAGCACAGTTACTATAGATCATTAACTATAGCACTTAACATGATACCAAACATCACGAACCACATCACGAATACACATCGCTGATACCACATCGCGATAGCAGCATCAACGATACACGACATCAACGATAGCAATCAGATAGCACATCAACGGAACCACATAGACGATACACTCAGATAGCTAACATCACGTATAGCAACATGCACGACTACCACATCAACGATAGCAACATCACGTAGCCACATTAACGATACACAATCACGATAGCGACAATCACGACAGCCACACACGAACCAACATCGACGATCACATACACGATACACTCACGATAGCACTATCACCATAGCACATTACGATACCAATCCACGATAGCAAGTTCACGAATGCACATCCACGATAGCACATCTACGATACCACATAACGATAGCACATAGGGGGGGGCGATAGCACATAACGTACCCACATTACGATAAGCACATTA
This sequence comes from Eptatretus atami, assembly GCA_035128595.1. NCBI lineage: Eukaryota > Metazoa > Chordata > Myxini > Myxiniformes > Myxinidae > Eptatretus > Eptatretus atami. Next base: position 83,496 of record JAXMNL010000114.1, on the reverse strand, counting down.
CGATAGCACATAGATACCACATAACGATACGCAATCACATAGCACGAACGATAGCAATCACGATACCACATAACGATAGCCCCATTACGTATTAGCACATCACGATAGCACATCACGATAGCACTCACGATATGCACATCACGATACAGCACATTACGATAGCACATAACGATAGCACATCACGATATCAATAACGATAGCACATTTACGAATAGCACATCACGATAGCCATCACGATAGCAATCACAGATAAGCATCATCACCGATAGCACAGTCACGATACGCCACGTCACGATATACCCATCACGATAGCACACATAAGATACCCTACATCAATACCACATTCACGATAGCACATCGAACGATAGCACATCACGATACCCACATGCACGATACCACAATAACGATCAGACAATCAACGATAGCACATCACTAGCACAGAATTCACGATAGCACATCACGATTCCCATTTACATCGACGATAGCACAATAACAACGATAACCAGTTACGATAGCATCATTCACGAATAGCACAAATACGATATCCTTTACATCACGAAGCAAACATCAGATAGCACATCAGATAGCACAATAACCGATACCACATCACGAATAAACCGGACTACAGATCACGATAGCGACATTACGATACCTACATCACATAGCACATCACGATAGCACATCCGAGACCAATCATCAGATAGCACATCACGAACCCGCGACTATTGATTGGCCACATATGGTCCATATTTAAACATTTGACTCATTTAAACATTTGGCAATTGCATAAATCAGGTGTCTGGATTCAAACCATTGTCCTGGCTGCTTCAAATTGTGTTTCCAAGCCTTTTGTCTTTGCTTTAAAATGTATTACAAGCAAGCCAGCTGATGTCCTTGTCCGAGCAGTCTGGTAGGCTGTTTATTAATTCCAGTGCAGAGAAACTACAAAGGCTGGAAAACTACAAAGGGTTTGCTGCTGTTTATGAATATGTGCCAGCACTCTCTCGAAGCCCGAACTGGCCCAAACCGTGAGAAAGATGTTGGTTTGCCAAACTTCCCCTAAGGTGAAGGGAGGGGGGGGAGGAAGCCCACTTGCCCATTTGTTTCTTGCTTTTGCTTTGCTTTGCTTTCTCAACCTCGGAATAGATTTTATATATGAGAGTTTTGTAGTGTGACTTTTCAGTGTGGTCCAGGGTCTGACTGCTGTGGTCGGTCCCTGTGCCACCTCCGCATGCATGCGCTGTGCTGCTTCAATAAATCATATCATTCGAGAATCCTCAGTTGACTCACCTCAATTATTGGCCAGGATTGTAGGGTCTTCATGACAAATGTGTGTATCATGTAATAGCATGTGTGTATCATGCGTGCAGCATGTGTGTATCATGTAATATGTCATAGCATGTGTGTATCATGTGTGCAGTATCACGTGTGTATCATGCATGTATCATGTAATAGCATGTGTGTATCATGTATGTATATCATATATCATGCGCGTATTACGTGTGTATCATATGTGTGTAGTATGTGTATCATGCGTGTATCACATGTGTATCACGTAGTAGCATGTGTGTATCATATAATATCATGTATGTGCATCATATAATAGCATGCGCATATCACGTGTGTATCATATGTGTGTAGTATGTGTATCACATAACGTGTGTATCATGCGTGTATCACGTGTGTATCATAATATCACGCGTGTATCATGTATGTGTGTCATATATCACGCATGTAGCATGTGTGTAGGATGTGTATCATATAATAACATGCGTGTATCACGTGTGTATCATGCGTGTATCACGTGTGTATCATGCGTGTATCACATACCGTGTGTGTATCATGTATGTGTATCATATAATACCATGCGCGTATCATGTGTGTATCATATGTGTGTAGTATGTGTATCACATAACGTGTGCATCACGTGTGGATCACATGTGTATCACGCGTGTATCATATCACGCGTGTATCATGCGTGTATCACGTGTGTATCATATATGTGTAGTATGTGTATCACATAACATGTGTGTATCATGAATGTATCACGTGTGTATCGTGCGTGTATCACGTGTGTATCATGTGTGTATCACTTGTGTACCATGTAATAGCATGTGTGTATCATATAGTACCATGTGTGTATCATGTATGTGTATCATATAATATCATGCGTGTATCACGTGTGTATCATGCGTGAATCACATGTGTATCATGTGTGTATCATGTAATAGCATGTGTGTATCATAATATCATGTGTTTATCATGTGTGTATCATATAATATCATGCGAGTATCATGTGTGTGTAGTACGTGTATCATATAATAACATGTGTGTATCATGCGTGTATCATATAATATCATGTGTATATCATGTATGTGTATCATGTGTGTATCATGCGTGTACCACGTGTGTATAGTATGTGTGTATCATATAATAACGTGTGAATCACACGTGTATCACATGTGTATCATGTGTGTATCACGTGTGTACCATGTAATAGCATGTGTGTATATATAATCATGTGTGTGTATTTTTCATGTGTGTGTATATATATATATATATATATATATATATATAATGTGTTTTTTTTAATGGTTTTGAGCTCCTTCAGATGTAATAACTCATTTTGAATCAGGAAATACCATGTTTGGATGTTTTTATGGTGATTTCTTAAATGGGTATCCAGATTTTAGGCACCCACCAAAAATGGTGACCTTGAGAATGACCTAATTTGCATAAAAATAATTATAATAAATAAAACTTTTGATTAGCAAAAATATGAGTGGTCATTTGTTTAATTATTCCTTCTACTTATTGAGATATTGCATTTTTGATTTCCCCTACCCCAAAATTTTGTCCTCAAATTCGAACGCACATGCCAACATTCAAAGGCCGATTTTTACAATTAAGCTGTGGATCCAGCCTTGGCTTATGGGATTTTCTGAAACTATATACCAAGCACTTTCAGAAAATCATAGTGGCATTTACTCCCCCCAGGTGGTACCAATGTCTTGTCCAGCTCATGGACTATAGTGGACTGCGTGAAGTCTGGAAATTTCATTTCGGCTTGAAATTGATAATTGGAAAAAGGACTTTGGCAGACAAACGAGAAGATGAATGTATGAAACTAATAATAATGACTGACAAAATAGAAATATACCATCAGACCATTGAATGAAAAAGGTCATACATATTCCAGATAATGAGGGAGGTGAAATTGGAAACAAGACACCATTTGTCATCATCTCGAAAAAGTTCCCCAGGGGAGGAACGTAGTAACCAAAAATAATTGAAATCAGATAAGCGGTTTTCCAGTTATTACAAAAAACTTTTTTCAAGATGGCCGCCCCAGTCGGCCATCTTGAATCTGGCCATGCCCAAAATCAATAGGGTTCTTTCTTTTCAGGTGGTACATGTGTGACCCAAATTTCAAATCGATATGGCAACCCGAAATTTGCATATCGAGTATGCGGCGAAACAGTTTAAGAGTCTATCCCCACTCACAGCCTATAGAATGTGACCGACGGACGTGATGGACGGACAGTCGCCGGACGACCCGGAGTGACAACCTACCCTTCCGGCCACTGCGGTGGGGGATAAAAAAAGATTCTGGTCTGTTATCACGAATGGAAGGAGTAGAGAAAAGTAGCAGCGCAAGAATTAGATTATGAAAGACACTTTCAAGGAGAGAAGAAGAAATAATTTTCGTGGGGAGAAGTTGGAGGTTCCCTGCTGGACATCACAAAGAACCAATCCAGAGGAATATTCTGGAGAAATGCTTAAAATATAGAATGAAAAACGGATTCTTTCCATTCGCCAGCAGCTTGTCGATATGAGCGATGAGTGTTCCATGGATATTGATATTGAGCAAGAAAGCAAGAGATAAGGCAAGAGAAAAGAGACGAAGCAAGTAAAGAGAAGAAAAATGAGAGAAATACCGATTGTAGGACGAAATTCTGAAAGTGGAGTTAGAATCTTCGGCGAGAATTGAGAACGAGTCTCAAGTTAATGATATGAATCACAAGATGTGAAATCAGCGATAAATAGATTTAAAAAAGGGCAGCGTAGATTGTCTGGTTCGGTCCCACTTCAACAATATGATGAGTCTAGGCAGAAGAGCATGATTGCGGCAAGTGTTGTGAAGGTACGGGACAAATCAGTGAAACACGGACATATCTGTAACGAGTGCCCTGAGGCAGGTGTCAGCGGATCGTGTAAAAACTTTGAATCATCAAATCGCACATAGTAACATTCCAACTTTTGGTGATCAGGCAAAAACCTGACATTAGAAAGTAAGCATCAATGAGCGTGATGTGCAGGTGGTACATCAGTGGGGTCACATGTGATCAAAAGTTACTAGGCATCCCAGAATCCCAGCGACAGATCTGCCACAAGAAAGTCTGGGGGTGTGGACTAAGATGGCGTGGGCGGAAGACGGGCGGATGGGGGGGATGACCAGGTGCGGATCGGGTCAGGGTTGGTGTGTTGAGTGACGGCACCGGCTTCCAACACAGCTTGGGAGGATGTTTGCCCTAATCTAGCCCTTTCTCGTGGTCGAGCCATTCTCTGGATCCATGTAGACATCACAGTATACGAGGTACAATATAAAACACTAGCCGAGTGTTCGAGCTGGGCCAGACAAAGGATCCTGCGTGCAAAAGAGTCTTTCGGGCCACTCAAAGCAGCCTTGGAGACTCTTTGAATTCGACTACGCAGAGCTGCGTGAAAAGTTTTCGGTGGTGGGAAGACTCGGACCCGTTGCTTGCCGAGAGTAGCTCAGAGTGTAGCTGGAAGGTTTGGGCGCACAGAGATTGCTGCGGAGAGACACCGTTTTCCCAGAGATATTAAGAAGAGTTGATTACTTTATGTTTCATGCGTGGTGTGGTGAGAGAGCGTGATAGAGTTCACCTTCAATGCATCCCGACGCAGACCGTGCGATGCAAGGTGGTGCAGGAAAGCCAAGTCGTACTTCTCAAACTGTCGTCTGACTACAGTACAGTTTACACGGACGATGATGAGCGTACTGTGGGTAGAACAGGAATGCAAAGTTGTTGCGTGGCTCTCGTGATCGAAAGCATTCTGGAATCATGGCGTCGAGACGTGAGCAGCTGCCGCGTATGGGATGATCGCAAATGCGATGGCCGATATCTACCTCGGTACAGCGAATATGATCGAGGGAGTGTCAGATGCCTGGCATGACATCGTCCAGCACGCACAGGCTGCGTACTGCTAATGCCTGCAAACTGAGTGGTATCTGTCGCGTAGGTGGGACGAAGATAAACCGCACTGGATGGAGCGAGAAGAGTGGCGCAGGAAAAACCTTGTCGAGAAGCGGCTGAACGACCACGAGAGCTGTCGCAATCGGGGAAGCCGTGAACTAGCCGCGACGTGTGATTACGAGCGGTGCTGAGGAGAACCGAAACTCAGGAAATGTTGAAGGTGCCGGCAGTGCATTCGAGGCTAATGTTTGAGTCTGACTTGGATTGGAGGGATGAACACAAGGAATGGTTGCAAAGTGGCGGGCTGGGCTCATATGTGGACGAGTTTTCTGGATACAGAAATTTTGAATGCCCGCTAGGGTCATGCGGTCGTAAATGATGTTCAGAGAGAGGATTAACGGTGATTTCTGATTTATTCCAAGCTCCATGATGAAGAGGCGGCGTGCGGAGGCCCTACTACAGGCTGTGGAAGACCACAGGAATAGATGGTCCCAAATTTCAGGATAAGGACAACTCTGCTGGCTAGAACCTTGGTGAGGTCTTGCACTTGCAGTACTAGATGTTAGTCGATCGGCGGGATCAGTAAATGGGTGTGTCTACTGAGCTAAATCTGGGTGTCGTGACTGAGTAGGACTACAGGAGTCTTTCTAGTTGATTAGTATGTGCTTGGGATGGCCGTGTGGTTAGACAAGTTGCGCTTTCGAATAAGCTAGGTCGGGTGTGGCTGGAGTTCTGAAGGTATTTTGAAATTGGTTCATCAACTGTTCTTGTTTTATCCTGCGCGAGAGTAGCGGTGGGTGCGAACGTGGGGCGGGATGGAATTTCTAGATTTTTTCCGAGCCGGGGGCGGGTGGTGGCCAGGGCTGATAACTAAGGCAAGCCCTACAGATATCATATTGTGGCATTCAATTTTGTCCAAAGAGATAAAAATGAACTTGCACAGAATTGATAACACATTTTGGCCTGTTGAAGGGATGAGATGAGTCGCAAATGCGCTAGAAGGTGTGATTTTTCGCGAAAGACTGTCACTGTTGCGGTGAAATTTTGCGAAAATGGCCGCGTCGCCGGGGACGACAGAAGGAAGTGCGGCGAATTGCTTAAACTTGTTTCAGCAAGCGTTACCTCACCAGAACCAGAGATTCCGATGGGCACAAAGCTGACCCTTTTGCAGAATGGAAGAACGTTGTTGCAGAAACGAACGCCCTAATACGGTATAGTATATAGTAGGTAGGTGAGTATATATATATAGTAGTAGGGGTATAGTGATATAGTATATGATAATATATATATGATGTCATGTGTGTGGTATGATATGTAGAATATGGATAGTATATATACTATATATGCATGGGGGGGAGGGAGGGCGAGGAGAACGGAGGGGGGTGTGTATAATAAAGGTATATAGGTATAGTGAACTAGTATATTATATATAATAGGCATGGGTTGTGGTATGGGTATAGTAGTATAAGGTAGGTAGTATAGTATGATAGTAGTATATATCATGGGTATAGGTATAGATATACGTATATGAGTATATATGGGGTGTGTTGTTCGTCGTGTTCGGCTGCGCCCGGTTGGAGGCGAGGTTGCCAGCAGCGATCATCCTTTGAGTGCATCGCGATACCGGATTTGCACAGGTTTTACCGCCAGATGCCCTTCTGACGCAACCCTGGTCGCTCTGTACGAGCAACAGATGAGAGGATTGTGTTCACCATGTATTCGGTCTCTACACCCTCTCCATGCACGGGCCAGCCGCAGGAGGTCCCATCCTTCAAGGCGAGTCGGGTGCGCAACCAAGCCTCCGAGTAGGCCGGATTACAGGGCGCACGCCACACGCCCGGTAAGTATA
>JAXMNL010000114.1:56307-74764 GCA_035128595.1 Eptatretus atami | reverse complement strand
GATCGGCCTACCGATGAACGCCTCAGAGGAACGGCCTGCGGCTTGGCTTTGCTCATTTTGAACACGAGTATGATGCTCCGAATTTTATATCGCATTCCCTGCGCCCGTGTCCTCACTATCGTTTCCTCGGGCGAACACCGTTCTGTGTCGCGTGCGACCCTCGCTCGGCTTTCTCACTATCAATCTCACGCGAAGTTCTACTGCAGGCACTGCCGGGCTTGGCTGAATCATCGCGATTGACGTCCCCGACTCGCACCTCTCGGCGCACTGGGAGCAAAGCGTTGGCTCGTCACACCGAGCGCTGACTTCACAGACAGCTAGGCGGCTGAGCTGAGTGGGACTGGACTCGAACTTGAAGCGGCTCTCCGGCAGATGCGAAACCGCATGGACGACTGGCCTAGAACAGACATCCCAAGCTCGTCGGCGCTCCAGACAGACGCGCGAACTCGGCCAGTCTGGCAACTGGAGGCCGGATCGACTTGCACTCCCTGACTTCTATCTGCGCACTCCAAACAGACCATTAATCGTTTGTGTGACCAGAGCGCGAAGAGTTTAATCTTTCACTCTTCTCACAACTTCACCCCAACCGCTGGTCTGCCCCCTTCTCGCTCATTTCGATCCGAATCTTCACGGTGAGAACGCGGATGTCAAGAATCAGCTGCAGATCGTAACATGGCAACTGAGACTGCTCGGGGAAGATAGTCGCTTCTGCCCATGTTATGGCAGTCCGCCGCGCTCTGTCCAACGAGATGCTAGTTCACGTTGGGATTGGAGGTTGCTTTAAACCAGGCAAAAAGATAGCGGCTTTTGTGGAATATTGAAAGGTGGGCGCGATGTTGGTTTAGGATCTGTTTAACGTGTGTGGAGATTGTTGTTGGATGTGTATAAGTGAGGGCGAGATGAAATGGCGCGTGTGGTGGGGCATTGTACGCGTAGGCTGTCGAGATGCGGTTGTAGGTTGTTTGAGAGCGGGTTGTTCCAAAATAAAGCCTAAGTATATATATGTATAATATCTATCGCTCAAAATATATGGATACGAGTCTTATATATGTATGTCTGCCTTAGAGCATAGGTAGCGGCGTGATATATGTAGAGCGTGAACACACAAGAGAATCCTGGGAAGAGCGAGGTGTGCGTGGAATTTCCCAGCGCGAGACCGCAGAGCGAGAGATATAAGAGGAGAGAGTATATATAGAGAGGAGAGAGTAGGAGTATATATACGATACTATATATATATCTATATACAATATATACTAGATATGAGAGAGAGTATTTGTTATAGAGTATCACACCAGCACGTATGTGCGCGCGAGCTTCTGTAATGACGGCTAACGAGAGGCTTGAAGTGTATGATGGGAGTCTGTGTGTGTTGTCCGTCGCCGTGCTAAGATGGAGGTGTAGAGCAGGCCGAGAGAGGAGAGACTCGAGAGTCCTTATCCCTGTGTCGTAAGAGGCGACATGTGTGCTTAACTGGCGGAACCAAATCGGAGCATATACACGAGAGAGAGCGCGGAAGCGCCGGAGAGCGAGAGCAGTCCGAGAAGACGAACAACAACGATATATATAGATATATTGAGTATATAATATGGTAAAGATATATATAAGGATATTATAAATATAAAATATATAATAGATACGTAAATATAGGTATAATAATACTATATTTAACATGCAGTGCACACCATGCATAATAATATAATTAAGTTAGAGAGGGGTTAATATATATATTTTATAAAATAGGAAAATTAACACTTTTGGACGCATAGAACACACAATGATATATATAAGATATACTAATTATATATAAGCACACACATGATATATATACTATATAACGATATTATATTTATATTAAACATCACACATGATATAGAGTATACTGAATACTTGAGTATATATACTTATAATATAGTATGATATCGTATAAGTTAGGTGCGTTATCAGGTTTTGCAAAGTTTTCATTTTGAAAGTGTCACTTTGTGCGAGCGACTTCTGTTGGGGAGAGCTTTGCTGAAAGTTTAACGAATTAGTTCCCGCCATTGATGTTTGTCCGCATGGGCCGCCATTTAAACATTTCACGGAAAGTGAAGTTTTTCTGCGACAAACATTACTACATGTTAGGCATTTGCGCACTCATTCATTTCAAAGGCCACAAATGTGGCTCCTATCAACCTTCTGTTCCGAAGTTCATATTTTATCACGTTGGACGAAGAATCCCCTACAAATAGATATGAGGGCTGCATTTAGTTATACATGTGGAACGCGCCGTTTGCGAAAGAAATCTAGAAATTCATTCGCATATTTTTCGTTCACGACAGATGACTACGTACTTCAGGTTAAAGGAGAAAAACAAAGAGAAAAGTCGAATTGTGAACATAATAATAGCGAAAAATCAGTTCGACTCACAGCAACACGAGACGCGCACACTCAATTAGGAGGGAGAGCTGTAACTTCGATTATCAGGCCATCCAAGCACCATACTAATGCAACTAGAAATGACATCACTGTGAGTCCTATAGTCACGCACCACCAAGATTTAGCTCATAGACATCTTACACATTTTGCTGATCCCGGGATCGACTAACATCTAGTATGAAAGTGAGAGAATCACAGGTTTATAGCTCAGCCAGAGTTTCTGATTGAAGATTTGGGGAATATATTCCTTGGTTTCCACAGGATCACTGGTAGTAGGTGCCTGAACGCTGCTTCCTTCATCATCGGCACAATGGAATTGAAATTCCAGATCACCTAATCCATCTCTCTGCAACTCATTTACGACGCGCGCAATGACCTCAGGTCGCAGGAATTCAAGATATTTCTTGTATCTCAACGACTTTGTTCCCACATTGAGCAGCGCATTTGGAAACCAATTCTTTGTGATTCATCCAACCAAAGTAGATAAACATTCAGCCATGATGCAACCGCGCATAAAGTTTCTGAGATGCTCTTCTCCTCCAGAGTCGTAAATGCGAAAGGTCGGTTAGTTCAGAGTCTTCCCGATGCTCGAAGCTCTGTTGGTATCGTCAGTATTATACGAAAGGAGAGTTTCGTGGCAATCAAAGTTCTCAGCTCATAGTGCTGGTTTATCTTCGTCAGCGTAGCCGAGCAGAATACAGCAGTTGAGACATGTAGATACCAGGTGAGGTTGTGCAGATGTCATGCAGGCGTATTCTGACACTCCCCTGATCATATTCGCAGTAAGAGGCTAGATATCTGCCATATAAGAATTTGATAAATTAACGCGGAGTCTGCTACGCGTGTAGTCGAGTGATGTCAGAATGCTTTTACAGCAATAGACTGAAGACCCCGAGGAGGAGGAGCTCATCCACTGGTTCATGACAAGTACGGCTCATCCATTACGGTCCGATCGGTTATAACATGTGAACTGTAAAGATCGTCAGGTAGACAGTTTGAGAAAGTAGATGGCTTTTGCCATCTGCGAAGCCTCCACTTGCATGATGGTCTGGTCCGGACATGCATGAGGTGAAATCTTATCAATCGTCCTTCACCCAACCAGATTAACAACTAAAGTATCAGTCTCCTTTATGATCACTCTGGGAAAGGTGTTCGTCTCAGCACATCTCTGTCGAGACCCATAATTAGTACACTCTGAGTCTATCTGGACAGCCAGAGTCCGAGTCCCTCTTCCACACGCAAAAACTTCACACCAGCTCTGCGTAGTCGATTCCAAAAGAGTTTCGCAAGACTGCTTTGAGGTGGCGAAAGATTTTTTGCACAACCAGGATCCCTTTGTCTGCCCAGATGACAAAACTCGGCTAACTGTGTTTTTAATATGTAACACGTATGCATGATATGATGTCTACATGGGATCCAGAGAATGGCTCGACGAATGAAGGAGGGCTCGAGTTACGGGCACAACTCCCACTCCAAACGACCTGGTGTTGGGCAAGCGTGAGGTAACATTATAACACAATTGCCAGATGACCTGGTTCATACACATGCCAGTCTTAGCAGCATTGAAGGCTTGCAGTCCACACGCTTGAACGTTTTAGGCCAGCAATGAGGCAGAGTATGAAATCTGTATGTAAGAGGAGAACGCTGCTTACGACTGGAAATTTTCGTGATTGTTTTTTTTACAAAGATAACGGAACGTATTATAAACGAGTTGTCGAGGTGGGACATACAAATATATTACTTAAACGGGCACAAGAACGCTTCGTTGTCTTAGGAGATACACTTATACCTGACGACTTAGCCTCGCTTTTCGGCGTCACTGTCAATCATGTGCCCATCGATAGTATAACTTAGGCATAGACGCTGCACGTAGCTCGCCGGACCGAACTCGTGGCGTTAGCCTGTTAAAAACCTGTCCGCATCGCCGATTTAATCATAACCGGGCGCAGCTGAGATTGGAAGTGTCAGATCATCGGCAGTCACCACCTTGACGATTTAAAGGCCAGTCATCTGCGCGACTATGTAATGCCCTTATTGACAAGTGTCTAGAAACATGGCTGCACATAACTCGTCGAAATACGGTATTGGTAAGTGTGTATATCGTAAAGAGAACGCTGGTAATAAACGATGAAGTACGCTGGCTCATATGTCGTTGGTAACGGTCTCGTACGTCGTGATATTGCAAGATGCTGAAAATTTTAGCAAGGTACTCGCTCGTATTGGCTCAGCACGTTTCCGGGGCTACGCCTGGGAGTAAGTAGTAGGCACGATATGCGATCGTGGTGTACACAGTCGACGACGTACACCAAGTTCCTTGTAAGTGTACTCGTAAGTACGAAACACGTCGAGGTAATGATCGTCTTAGCATACCCGCAAACTTATTTTCTTGCGCCATCAAAGGCACATTTTCTTTATTTCCTCCCTTGCTACGTGACGGCACGTGACGAAATATTGAAGTTGTTTGTTGTTTTTTTTGTTTTTTTAGTATTTTTTAGAGTCTAATCAACGAATTTTAAAATATATTCGGACATTTGCTTATTAAGTTTCGACGTCGACGTGACATATATGAACTGCACAGAAATATTCACCAGAGGAAGAACTAAGAATAAGACAGTGGAGCGAATACTGAAGAGTTGCAATTGGACCGTGACGTGACGTAATCGGCACGTGCCGAAATATCAGGAAGTTATTGGGTGCTTTTTTTTTGGTTTTTTTTTAAAAACGCTGCCAATGACGCATTAATAGGCGGATAGCTGTAACTTTAGAAGACACGTAAGTAAGTGCTGGTGGTCGTCCGGAAGGATCGTCAATCAAGATACGAATACATACGTTCAATTGATGCGTTGGATGGTACACGTTACACATAGGTTGCAAAGCACGACTGAGGGTCAGAGGTTAGAAATAGTGAGTTTTGGTAACGCTAGCATTACCGGATAGTCGAGTGTTTCGCACTTATAAGTAACTTACAAGTAAACGTGCCTCGACCGTGTGTCACGAATCGCATAAGGTGCCTTCGACGTGTGTGCAACGATCCCTGTAACGTGCCTACATACACGTTACTCATAGGCTCATAAATAAGTTTCGCGGTGATCGCTAATCACTTACCGACGAATCTAATCGACGTGTTCGACTTATGATAACTTACAAGTAACCGTGTGTCGACGTGTGTTCAAACGAGTGCATTAACGTGCCTACAACTTAAAGCCAGCCGTCAACGGAATCGTCGGAGGCAAACGCTGGCATACACGTTGCTAGAAATTTCAAAGCATGCTAAAATTTGAGGACAACGCAAAGTACAGACGATGACAAGGCCAAGCGTACTTACGACTGTATGGCAGGTGTCGTTGTCAGCGTGCCTTAAGTGTTCCAAAAGTCTTACCCATAACGATTCCCCGCGTTGCCAGCGTTTTAGACTAAATTTTCAAACAATCGGCATAAGTCTGGCTAAAACGTCAAAGGTTGACTGGGGCTTTAAGTTCACAGCACTTGTCCTTGTGCAGACATGTTTCCGGACTGGGATCTCTGGATGCCATAGTAAACTTGTGATCACCTCGTGACCTCCACTGATTTGTAACATTGCACACATCGCTCAGATTTACTCCTTTCCTCAATGTCAGGTTTTATTGCCTGATTCACAAAGAAGTTGGGAATGTTATATGTGGAGTCTGAGATTAGATTCAGGCGATCGTGTGTTGATACACGATCAGTACCGAGCACGCTCTCAGGCACTGACGTTAACAGATATGGGTTTCCGTGTCTTCCCACGAATTGTCCCGTGAGCCTTCAAACAACACTTGGCCGAGCAGATCATATCGCCTACTTAATGCCTCAGACTCATCCATTAATCTGTCTGCAGTGAGATGATTTTTTTGATACTATTGAACATACGTCTTTTTTTACATCTTATTCTTAAATCGCTGATGTTTCACATCTTGTGATCTCAGTGCATTCACTCTAACTGTGAAACTCGTTCTCATTCTCCGAAGATTCTAACTCACTTTAGACAGTTTTCGTCTACAATCGGTATCTTCTGCGGTCATTTTTTCTTATTCTTTACTTGCTTCGTCTCTTTTTTCTCTTTGCTTATACCTCTTGCTATCTTGCCTCATATGCTAATCCCAATGGAAACATCTCACATCTGCTCAGTTTGATTTCGAAAGCTCTGCGCAAAAGTGATAAAGATCGTTTTTCCATTCTAATATTTTAGAGTTTCTCAGACATTTTTCCTGCTGGATTAGTTCTTGTGTGAGTGATCCAGAGGAACTCCAACTTCTCAGAAATGTATTTCTTCTCCATGAAACTGGTCTTTCAATACATCTATCTATTTGCGCTTGCTAACTTTTTCTCTAACTTCCTTCCCTTCGTGGATAACAGATCAATATCTTTATTTATCCAGCCGCCGCCGTGGCGGAAGGGGGTTATTGTTGGTTGTCAACCGCAGCACTAAAGTGAGGAGCGTCCGGGGAGTGGCGTCCGGAAGAAAACCTGCCTCTTCTGCGTGTGCGGGCCGTCCGTCGCATACGTCCGTCGATTGGGAGTCCAACATTATAGCATGTGAGTGCGATAACTACTTAAGCTGTTCGCCCCATAATGTTCTGATTCATGAAATTCGGTGTCACAGAGGGCTACCCCTGAACAAGAAAGACTGCTATTTGGATTTTGGGCCTGGCCAGGACCAAGATGGCCGACTGGGCGGCCTCTGGACAAAAATGTTGGTGAATAAATGAAAACGAGTTTATCTGATTCAATTTGTGGTTACTGAGCGTCTCACCCCTGGGGAACTTTTTCGAGATGACTGACCAAATGGTGTCTTTAGTTTCAAAATTCACCTCCCTCAGTCTATTCGAATATGTAGAACCTTGTTCATTCATGGTCGGGCGATTCCCCCATCTCTGATGGTAATATTTTCTATTGTTGTCAGTCATTATTATCAGTTCATCTATTTATTCCATCTTCTCGTTTGGGCTGCTAAAGTACTTTTTCAATTATCAATTCAGGCCCCGAATTGCCATGTTGCCAGACTTCGACAGCAGTCCACTATAGTCATTGACTATTTGCAACTTATAGAATTGGTACTCTTTTTTTATGCTCATCGCGGGTTTTTGGATTCACACTGGCGGGCGAAGTACCACACGCCACTCTTTGTATGTATTCTCATTTTCTGAAAAGTAAACACGCTGATACACATGCCAAAACATTCAAAATCACGTTTCAGAAAAATCGCCCGAGATATAGCCAAGTTTTTGCGTGAAAAGCAATCCCAGCTTAATTGGTAATCGCCCTTTATTGAATGTCTGGCATGTGCGTTTGAATTTGATGACAAAAGTTTTGGGGTGGGGAAAATCAAAATGCCATATTCTCAAGTAAGTAGAAGGAATAATTAAACAAATGACCACTCATATCTTGCCTAATCAAAAAGTTTTATTTAATTATAATTATTTTATGCACATTAGGGTCATTCTCAGTCAACAGACAGTCAAAGGTCGACCATTTTGTGGGTGCCTTATAAATTCTGGTATACCCAATTTAAGAAATTCACATAAAACAGTCCAACATGGTAATTTCCTGATTCAAAATGAGTTATTTAGCTGAAGGAGCTTCAAAACCATAAAAAAAAACTATCATGATGATATATATATCCCAACTATGAAGTATTATAAGAGATAAAAGCAGTCACGTGATACACGCATGACATTCAGACATGTTATAGAAATACACACATCATATACACCAACGTGATAACGCATGATACTATCATACACGATACACACAGCGATAATTGATATGTATACACGTGATTGACACGCATGATAACACAGCTTATGAAATAACAACATACTAACATCACCGTGATATCCACGCATGATATGTAATGATACACACGACGAGATCACACACATCTAGTTCCCATGATAACACATAATACACACTGCCTGATACCAGCGCATGATAATTATATGATATCACATGCTTACCACACACATGATACACATGCACTTGACATAGGTACATGCAAGTGATATGCCCAACATGATACACATGTGAGATATCACACGTTATGGTTACAGATACACCATGCGATAACACAGCATGATACACCGCTGATACACGCCGCATGGTAGATCACGGCTGATACAGCGGCGAAACGCGAATATCTAATATTGATACACAAATTACATTGATACACACAATGCTATTACATGGTACATCATCAGGGTACACACTATGATACATCAGCGTGGATAACTCAATGATACACACATGATACAGCGTATGACACACATGAGCATACACACGGTTCTTGTTAGACTGACACACGTGATTACACGCATGGAAGCACACATGATATCACCGCGAAAGATTACAGTGCATGACACCGCATTATACACACATGTTTATTATATGATACACAAACTGCACACGCATGGTCACACGCGTGCTACACGTATGAAGACCGCGCTAATGGAGCACACACATGATAACAACGATGATATATACACACGCTTGTTATGATGGATACATACGTGGGGTACACGCATGGCACACAGAACATGGTACACGCAATGAACACACATGAATAATTATATGATACCATACTACAACACGACACATACTACACGCGTGAAGACAGCACTGCTACACCGTAGGATAGCGCATGCCACACATGGGATGACGCACATGATACATACAAAAGTGCGCGTAATATGCTTAACACCGTGGTGACACAAGCATCGGCCACACATGATACACTGCGATGATACATGCCTAAAAAACACACGTCATGATACACAGCATGTTATTATATTGATACACATACGAGCACACACATGCTACACGCGATGATACACACTGCTACACTATGATACGTGCATGCACACACATGAATACAACAATGATATATATACACACGCTTATGTCTTCATTATATATGATCACACACGTATACATGCAGTACACACGTGAACACGCATGATACAACACGAATGTTTGTTATATGTATGGACATACTAGCACACATGATACACGAACGTGAGTACACGCAGTGATACATGCATGACACATCACATAGAATAGGCATCGCATGCCTACACACGTGACACCAACGCATGCTACACACGATGATCACACATCGCATGGTACACATCATGATACACGCATGATACACACATGTTTGGTATAATGATCAACACTCCACGCATGATACACCGTGATCATCATGCATGTACACACATGAACACACATGATATACACAACGTTATGGTTTTATGATACACCTGGCGATACACGCATGATACACACGTGACTTACCACACACATTTTGTCATGAAGGACCCTAACAATGCCCGGCCAAGAGATGTGAGGTGAGTCACCTGAGATTCTCGAATGATACAGATTTATCGAAGCAGCACAGCGCATGCAATCGCGGAACCGGGTGGCACAGGGACCGACCAAGCAAGTCAGAAGACCCTGGACCACACTGTAAAAGTCCAACACTACAAAACTCATATATAAACATCTATTCCTAGGTGGATGGAAAGCAAGCAAAAGCAAAAGCAAGCAACAAATGGGCTATAAGTGGGCTTTTCCCCCCTTCCCTACAACTGCTAGGGGAATTTGGCAAGGCAACATCTTTCGTGCACGGAGTTTGGGTCGGTTCAGGCTTCGAGAGAGTGCTGAGCGCACATATTCATAAAACAGCGCAAAGCACTGTGAGTAGTTTCTCTACACTGGAATTAATAAAACAGCCTACACCAGACTGCTACAAGACAAGGACATCAGCTGGCTTGCTTGTAATACTATTTTTAAGCAAAGACAAAAGGCTTGGAAGCACAATTGAGAGACAGCCAGGACAGATGGTGTTGAATCCAGACACCTGAATTAAATGCAATGCGCAATGTTTAAATGAGCTCAAATGATTTAAATGGACCATATGTGCGCCAATCATTATAGGTCGCACCTGACATTTCATACTGACATTCCACCCCTTGGCCACATTTGGCCATATTTAAAGGCAAAATTGAACACAATGGCAAAGACTCTGATAAAGTAAAACACTGCAACTGGACAGCCAATCGAACATTAAAGGCCCTAAAAATTAAAATTTATGAACACCCAAATAATCACTATCACCCATGATAACTACCATACCCCTGCTTCTCTGAGGAGAAAAGATATTCATTACCAAGTTCAATTTAACAATGGCAGGCGATGCTATGAATAACGACCATTTCAAATAGTGTCCCATGGCGAGCGTGTGACGTTTCCATTTAAATAGCGGCACTCAACGGGAAACGACTAGTTGTTGCACTCTGTTGAGCTGAAGACGAAGGTGAGATCTGTGGCAGGCAAGATCGAGCTTGGGTTGACGCCGGATGATGAAGCGTGAATCGAAAAACGGAGGCAGAGACGGTTGACCCAGAGTTCCAGCCCGAGTATTTGGGAAACCCTTGTAGGGCAGCTGTTTTTGCAACAAGTATAGCTTCACCAACGCCACGCTTAGTGCACGGTTGGAGTGCAAGTCACGACGGCTGCACGAGTCCCCACCACTGTTGCAGGAGACTCGAGTGTACTCAGACTCAGTGCTATCGTTGTGGCAACTCGTGAGCAGCCACGGTTAGGTCACGATGTATAGCGCAGAGCGAGCATATCCTCGGTTTTCTCACGCTTGCTTGGCTGCCTGGCATAACAAAAACGGCGACTGCTAGGTCTTGCCCAACCCTTCTCCTCAGTGGGTTTTTTTTCTTGCTTTTCTTTTTTACCCACATTGCTCAAGTCTTATCTCCCCAGGAAGGGGGTAGTTTCATGTATTCACGTCGTTGAATTGCGCCGTCAATACGTCCAAATCAGTTATCCACACACATCGTCAATCTGTTCGGTTTGAAGTTCTTCCAGAGGCTCCACTAGACGAAATCGTACATTGCATAGTCAAACACTGCTCTCAATCGACTCCGCACCACGAGAGAGCGAGCATCAATATAACACAGAGGCCAATAAACTCGCATGGCTCGAGTGTATTTCAAATATAAGACTAACGAAAGGTTTTTTATAATAGAAGCATTTACTTGCATCTATAGCAGAAGCATTTAACTTGCAGGTATAATGTTTGTCGCACGAAACGACTGCTAAAAGATTACAGAATCTCAGTTTGATACGTACACTCAAAACATTAATCTCAGTGTTGCTATCTTTCCATAGTAAAGAGCAACAATCTTTATCAAAGAAACAAATGGAGCAAGGTGGGCTTTTCCCCTCCTCCCTACACCCCTTATGGAGAGTTTTGGCAAGGTCCACATTCTTCTCACGGTTTGGGTGGTTCGGGGCTGTCGAGAAGTGCTGGGCCACAATCAGTTCATGAAACAGCAGCAACGCTTTGGAGAGTGAAGTTCTTCCAGCTCGTGCTGTTTCTCTGCACTGGAATACATAAACAAGTTGTCCACCAGACTGAGCTCGGACAAGGACATAGCGGAGCTTGCTTTAATACATGTTAACACATCTATTAAAGTAAAAAAAAAGACAAAAGGCGTGGCACACAATTTGAAGCAGTCTCAGGAAAATGGTTTGAGAGACGCAGACACCTGATTAAATCACAGGTGTGCCGACTGTTTAATGAGTCAAATGGTTTAAATTATGGACCTAAGGTAGTGGCCAATCATAGTCGCCGCCCGGGACATCGTTTCACATACCTGACCAAATCTTGTATGATAGCACACATGGATTGAAGAGTTGCGTGCGAGATATGGAGGCGACCCAAGGGTTGCGTATCAGGAAAGGGCATCTTCGATGAGAAACATGTGGCCAAATCAAACTATGCCGGATCAACGGGGAGATCCTTAAGCTTGCGAGCGACCCCCTTAAGGAGCAGCCGAAAGAAGAAGAAGACAACACGAATGAATATTCGTAGATTATACACATGATTGCATGTATGAATAGTAGTATATTGATAATGCTAGTTATATGATAGTACATGATACATACTAGGAATATAAAAGTGAATGATTATATAGTGATAATAGATATATAACATGAATGTACAATGCCCCGGTGAAGAATAGGTACGTACCAATATCCCCTGTGTCGTAAAGAAAGGCTGACCAGGGTTGCAATCAGGAAAAGGGCATCCAAGGCGTAAAACTGTGGGCAAGATCATTATGCGCGATCAGAAAACGGAATTCCATACGGATTCGGCCGCAGCGCGGGTTACCAAACGATCCGCACCTTGGTACTGTATTTGTCAGCAGGGGACCGAGGTGGAGAATTGAGTTTAAATCTCGCTGCGAAGAGGAGAAGGATATCGGGGAGAGGCGTGTCCAGAGCAGTTAGGAGAGGAGAAAGAGAGAAGTGTGAGGTGAGAGTTGGGAACTGTTGATAGCTGGGAGGACTATCGTACCGTGAGCGTCAGAGAAGCCTGGGATGCGCTGGGTCAGAGACAACGGCTAACCGGTGGCAGGGCGCTGAAGGGGGCTAGCGATCCGGTTATGGTAGAATACTCCAAAAGAGCAGAGAGTTGGCTGATATGAAATTGGAGAGAAGAAGGTAGACATACTGTGGTGGTACAAGAGACCAAGTGGATTGGAGCAAGGCTGGAGCATTGGAGGTGGTTTCACTGTTCTAGCTATGTTGTGGATGGAAGAGAGAAAATGGTGGTCGGGGGTAATTCCCCGAGGGAGGAGGATTATGATTCAAAGAGGGTATTGGAGAGTGAGGGGGAGTGTCGGACCGAGTGATTCAGTTGTGAAGTAGATGGAAATTGAATGGGGATGATGATGAATGTCATCAGTAAGTGCCCAAGCAACGTGGGGTGTGAGATGGAAGTATAACAAAGAAAGAGGTTGTATTTAGATGACAGTGCGTGGAAGAGGGTGTAACCAAGGAAAGAGAATGCGCGCCATCATCCGGGCACAACTCACACCTAAAATTTCAAACCCCCAGGTTCACCTCCTCAGAAGTTTGGTGCTGAAAAATTCTATAAAGGTGTTAGATTAGATGGCTCCTAACCCACCATGCACAAAAGGATGTAAGCTTTCATTCCTCATAGTTTTAAAAAAAATATTCTGTCTAACTAGAGACCTTTGAAATTTTGCGCGGCTAAAAAATGCCAAATAAGTGAAAAACGCGAGTTTTTTTCACTTCGAGGGCTTATGAGAGGTTATGATGGACTCCTCTAGAAAGTTAATTTGCAAATATTTACTAATTGGCATCACCAATTTTCAATTTATCTGCATACGCATAGCCTCTGGGATGCAATATTCTCATCTATCTATAGGATGGCGAAGAAATTTGCTTTTGAGGGCCAAAAACGAGCCTAAAATGGAGGAGTGACAACTAGTCGTAGTCCCTCGGAAAATATGGAACAACTTAGTCCTTAGTCCAGGTGAAACGTAGGCGCTACAAGGCGGAGCTGATAAACGCCAACGGTTGTCGCTTTTTGGGTCGCTGACATCTCAGCACTCGTCAGTAAAATGTTCAAGCAAAGTACGTTTCATGGTCAGTACCTTAAATACCTCCTTACGCGTCCATTTCTCAAAGATTTGGGCCGCCATTCCTCCGACGAAAACTGGGAAAGATAACAAATGTATTAAACTATCATGGAATGAGGATTAAAATACCCTTTTTATTTGGATCATTTATGCCTCGAAGTTACGATACAAATTCCTCATCATGTGTTATATAGAAAGTGTTCACACGAAATCGGTTTTCTGTAGAAAAAAGACCAAAAACTAAATCCTGAACATGAAAAAACAAGGTCTTTTGGCCGAGGTGTTCTGCTGAGGAGAGTCATTCTTGAAAAACTGAGGTACTTTATACGGACCCAGGAATTCGAAAGCATCGACAAAATATGTCACCCTTAGTGGAAAGTTAGCATCCGTATTCGTGTATTCAGAAAGTTGGCTTATGAGAGATGTAGTCTTCATGTAGAGCGAGATAAACTAAAAAGTCTTCTCATCACTAACCACCATCCCATCGTCGCTGCTCATCTACGTCTTTCGTGAAATGAGTGTTTCATTCCTGCGAACCTTTCTCAATTAGCACACTCCTTTAACTTGCAAGAGCCGGTTGTTGCACCAATGAAGGCCATTGTCTATGCATGACACTCGTGCCCTTTCTTGCACGCATTCGGTTATCAAATCAGAATCTAAGCACAACAAAGGATCTCACGCGACAACACTGGAAGCAGGGCGAGCTAAGCGATGAATGGTCGGCGTATAGGCCAGTCGGCCTTCCAGTGACTGCCCAACCAATGTTCATCAGTTGCTTTTATGGAAACATCTGGCTTGTTCTCCCAGAACTTATTCTTCTCCATAAGAAGTCTGATAAATTATGCCCCTTGTCTAGAGTCTGATAGCAACCCGCATCCGACAACGGTGCAATCGGTCAATGGTTGTCCTATCTTCCGCCCGTTTGGACCTGAACAGTTTTGCATATCTAGGTGCATTAGACTTATTTAAGATCTCTGTATTCGATGAATTCAAACTTAGTATTGCATGGTCGCTATGCCTGAACAAGAGCAAATGGTTTTCATCACGTGACTCGCCAGTGCTTTATCCAGAGATGTCTAAGAGAACACACAGCGCCGATCGATCTTCCACTTACTTTCCGAGAATATTGTTCCAAACGACCTTTAGCTTTTCCTTGTCCTAAAATGCACTGGACTGTATGCGCCCGGTCCATGGAGAATTGCAGTCCATAAGAGCTTTACACACATCCTTCCCAGAGAATTGTTCCGAGGCGTTGATATCATAATGTGAATTGTGTCCAATTTTCCTTCTGTCTCAGCACTACAATTGTTCCAATGTTCAAGATGAATCAAGAGAGGGCAGGCACTAAGGACACAACATTGTGCGCTGAATATAACACACACTTTCGAGTAAAAAGTAAGAAGCACATCGTCTGCAGGGCAGAATCATCCTAGTATCACTTCTCTCGAACTAGCACGTCAAAGGGTTCCCGGAAACCTCCTCTTACGCTCGGTCACTCTACTCCAATCCGGATACACCATTTATCTTCGACCCTGATGTGACGAAAATTGTGTGTAAGATGTTTGTTTGCGGCAGATGAGATCCTTGCACACAACTTAACCAATGCTAGTCGAGGGAAATAAGTCGCGGGTATGTACATTCGCCGTCCCACTTGGCAACAGACCTTTTCGCCAATTTTTTATCCTGTGGTCGCCGCCCCGGATCCATTGAATAGGAAATGTTCCTTCTAGCAGAGACCTCGGTTCATCCAGCTCCACATCACTTTTTTATCGAAACTAAGCGCTTGAAAGTAAATACAAAGAGCGAGCGAACACAAGACGCGTGTCTATCGCCTTGCTCCCTCGTTGAAGTACATAGACTTCAAGATTCACTCTGATGACATGGTCAGCAATGTGTGATTGTCCTATTTCATTTCTGAACTAATACCCTGCCATCAATTAATGGTGGCCATGTCGATTCTGAATGTGTGGTGCACCGTGCGCTTCACTACTATTCTCATATGAAGTCCAAGCCTGAGTTGAGTCAGGTCTCTTTTTAGATGTGGTGAACGCATCCCCAGTAGCACTTAATTGCCATAGGTTTTTGTCCGAGAGAGGATATCGAAAGAACTGATGCTCTCATAATCCAGCCTTTCTGTTTCAGGAAAGAAGGATCATGCTTGTACCAAAGAAGCCGGTGTGTCTGCCTTTCAGGAACTACCTTTCTGTCTCGTGATTTTCACAAGTTTTTTTACTTATTCGGTAAGGTCTAGGGCAGAGAGGGCGGTTTCAGTTTCTAAAGTCGTTGCGTTATAGAAGTTCATAGAAAACCTTCCTCACTTTCTAATTAAACAAAGCTAAACCGTAAAAGCGCGGGATTCCTCCCTTCGGCCTTTTGCAGCTGAGGCAGTCCTTGCGACATCGGGTGGAGCGATGAATCCTAGTAGAAATGAGTCTTCACAGATCGGAAGTAATCATCGTAGATGGATTGCATGTTTCCAGTCTTACTGCTCTAGCATATCGTTGCGCTGACAAGGCCTAGTGTATAGTCCTGTTTCAGCATTACTGCACTGCGAGACTCTGCAGGAGGGAGATATGATGATTCATTCTGAGAATACTTTGAGTGAAAAATATGAGTTCCCGTGAGTTACTGTAAGGCTCTCGGCCCCTTATGGCGCGAGGAGGTAGTACGAGAGAGACACGGTCCCATGCTTCATGCTAAACCACGCTGGTGCATCTCTGATATAAGGTTTGTGTGGTCTTTATTTTACAGTATTCCTCAAGGGTTTGGTCTACAGCAATTTCCCAAGCGACCTGGGTTCAGCGTGCTGCGCTGAAACAGAAAAACGCCCTACTCATTGAGAAGAATGTGGTGAACGATCCGGGAGCAACAACAGAATTTAAGTAGCATCATGGCGATCTTGATCGTAGTGAGGAGAGAGGAGAGGGTTTTGTATCCATTGCGAGTAAAAACTAACCAGGAAGATCTTCGCGAATAGCAGCTAGGTGAGAGATACCAATCGCCTCACGATCGGACGAAAGCATTGATATACCGCGTGGTTTGAGACCTATAGTAAGACTGTGGCGAGGAGGGCTGTGTGTTAATCGAGGGTTCTCGATGCAGACGCAGAACTGAAATTCCAACAGTCAGCACGTCATCGCCAAATGCGGAAACTAGGACCTTCTATCATTACGCAGATCCACCACAGTATCAAACCTCGAGGAAAGATGAAGTATCTCTTTGGCAAGACCATGTCACTCGCTCACAGTGATAAGCATCACATGTGTAACAGAGCACAATTTTCGTGAGATCAGCCACAGCAATACACCGAGGTTCTCCAGCAGTCGGTGAGAGGTGAATACAAGGATGGCTGGTTGTGCCTCAGAGCTCATTAGCTTGGTATCAATGTCTTGCCTCTAAAAACCCATCTGACCAAACCTGTCGACAATCCCTTCACTCAAAACGATCTCTTATGTATAGGTGGACGCTAACATGCTCCAGAGGTTAGTATTGCTGAGCGACACATAAGACTTAAACTCGAATCTGAGCGTTCTGGTGATATTCCCCGAATTCAACCAGCTAGATACCTATATGTCCCAGCAGATCCGAGGAGACAGCTTCCAATTATTAGCCAGTATAATTGCAGATGCCATGAAAAATTCCCATCACAAGAACAATACGTGTCGAGATTTCAACTGGTGTTTCATAGCTATCTCTGTAGCTTTGGGCATACAAAGCTTGGTCATTACCACACACCTTTGTCAAGTTCTAAGAACTGGCAATGACACTGATTTTGCCACAGAACTCTCGCACAGTCATTGACAGTATCTGAAGGTGGGCATTGATTGTTTTGGCAGGTATCCAATACGGGTCCTGGAATCTGAAACATTGTCCTTTGTTGGAATATAGTGAATCCAGTCCAATGATTGGTGAGGGAGCTGTTGTGAATATCATAAGGCATCCGCGACAAGAAGCCAAATATTGAGTATTTACGCTGGTGGCGCACTTCGTGGATGCATCTATGAATGATTGACAAAAGTTGGGTGTTAGTGGGGTGGAACCATTCTCTGGCCTGCTACATACAAAGACAGTCACTAACTGTACAATTTGTTCTGTCTTTTCTTCCTACACTGCTTAAAAACGATTGTCATAAAATGCCCTCTGCGACGCACAGGTTATATGACACAGGCTGCATCACAATTACGAGTTAATACGTGTTGTTCCTATCTCCGGTCTAGTGTCTCTTCCCTCCTGTCACTGTGTCAAAGGCAAAACAGTTGGGACACCAGGATGAATTTCTTTGGAGACATGTCACCAATCACGGGTCGAGAGCGTAACTTTCTCAACGCATATATGCTTGTGTCGAGAGTTCTTCGAGCGTGGGGCTATCAGGAACAGACAGTGACCATGCTATTGAGGGTCTCGACTGAATCTTCCACATTATCAACTGTCCAACTTGATTTCTCTACAACCAGGCCGCACGGCGGGGCCTGGGCCAACCGAGTCGCGGTTACACCAACGGCCGTATTGACGGAACATCGAGGGTCGCCCAGCAAGTCACCACGAGGGTGGCAGGTAACCAGCAT
>JAXMNL010000114.1:7355-26078 GCA_035128595.1 Eptatretus atami | reverse complement strand
CGAAATCCAAAGTAGACCTACTGTTACCCAAATTATGGGAATGTATATACCTTTTGATAGAAGTGTAGCCTTTTTCGTCATTTTTTGTTTAGGAGTTTGGAGACAAAGCTCTCAGCCCCAATGCTTGTCTCTAACAATTTTAGGGAGATGATCCAGGATGTCTTTTAGCTCTCATACAAGCCTCGATTAATGCATTCAAAAAAACAACAATTTATTGTAAAAAAGAAGACTGGATCTTGTTTTGGGACCCAGGAACCCGTTAAATCCAAGTGGCTCCATACTCCTCATGCAGCACCTCGAGGGCCCCAAAAGGAATATCTAGGAGTTTCCGCAAAGATGACTGCATCGTCTGCAAAATCAAGGTCAGAGATCTGACACCCAAACGATGCACCACAGCTTGATCTTTCTGGCATCTATCTATCTTTCTATATATTACTAAAACTCTTCATCTGTATGTATGTTGTATGTATGTATGTTCCGAAAATAGCAGGCCAAAATCGGTTACACGATAGCGCAACATTTTTCGGCCCACCTTACTCCACCATGTCTCCTGCGGTGTGCAGTCTCAAGTTTTCGTTCAAATTGGCAACGAAAAAATTATTTTAAAAATCAATTCCGATTCAGTCAATACTCTTCGATATTTGATCAATGCAAACAACCTCTTGCGGTATATTCGCTGGAGGCTATCTTTTTTTATTTCTTGAAAATGATTTTATTTAAAACATCTCAAACAAAATTTTTTTTTTTTAGTATAGACAAAGAACGATTTATTTTTAAGCATTAAAATAACCGCATTTTAACCAATACTTCTGTGTTGATTAATAAATAAATGTGTTTAGAAGATTACGCACAATAATTTATTCGACTTACTTTTCTCCGTTTTTTTTTCACATTGACGCGCAATATCAAGTTTCCGTTCAAATCGGGCAACGAAAAAAATTATTAAAAAATCAATTCCCGATTCAGTCAATACTCCTTCGATATTTGATCAATGCAAACACGCTCACAGTAAATTCGCTCGGAGCTATCTTTTTTTCTGAAATTATTTTTTTTATCCAACCGCTGCACAACGAAACCAACGGGTTCGACGGGGCATCTCGTCCCTCTCCAGAATCAGTCGATACAAGCACTGAAAAATGTGGGCAGTAGTACAACCCCTGACAAACTCCAGTAACAACTGGAGAATAAGTCATGGAGATGCGAACCACCACACCTCACAGCAACTCTCAGTACCCAGGAAGTACCAGTTCAACATCAAATTGATCAATTTTCGTGGCACCCCACAGAGACTGAGAATCCTCCAGAGGGGCATCCCGAATTCATTGATCGAACACTTTAAAGAGATCAACGTACGGCTGCAAAAGAAGCCCACTGCTGAAACTTCATCTGCGTTCGGTGAGACCCGAAGAGCAACATAAGGTCAACGTTGATCTCTTTTGGTTTGGCACCTGATTGCTCTTGGTGCTGGTGCTGGTGCTCAAGAGGTGGTGTCGAACCCTATCAAGAAATATCTGAACAAAGACGTTGCCGAAGCACTGAAGCATGTCACCCTGGGTTAGTTGTTGGCAGTCCTAGTGACACCCTTCCCCTTCCAGAGAGACAACAAGGCCCCTCTTTCCCAGTCAGTTGAATGATGCCTGCTGTTCCAAACAGAGTACAGAACTGCAGCAATGCACGAGTGCAGCATTTCCACCAGCCTTAGGAAGTTTCAACATTGGATGCCACAGATCCCAGGAAGCTTTACCCCATTTCAACCGTTACCGCAGTCTGTTTCCACAAAACGCGAGGTGGATCACAATGATTGGAGATGTCAGCCACCCTGCGTACCCTTAAATTAGTGTGGCTGACAACAAAATTCACAACTTCAACATAGATCTTCTCAATACCCCCCGGAATAGGATTCACCCGAACATCCAACTCAAACAGCTGGTGGGTTCGCCTGGAACAGACGCTCAGGTAAACCGGCCGCGGCCTTAAACTCCCACTCCTCTTTCAAAGCTCACCACCCTCCCGCTCCTAACTGCACTTACAACAAGGAATGGGCTTGTTGGAACGCAATGCACAAATCCCCTGAAAGCAGGACGAGAATCACTGACACAGGTGATGCTCTACCCCCTCACAGGTTCCTTCACATAGACTCCTGGTCCCCCTTATTGCACGAACAGTTTCTATGCCTCAACTGCCTTGAACAGCTCAGGCTCTGCGCCTTTTAAGGCCCGGACCTGCGACTCTGGTCAATGGTTATCCAGTTCGTTGAGAGACAAAATTCTTCTTCGCCCTCCAGTGAGTTCCATAACATCCACCGAACATCAAGGGATTGCTCTTGAAGCATCCCACAACTCCTCAAATCCCCAAAGCAGCCAGGACCCGCCAAATTCCCCACTCAGCCTGTTCCAAACTCAAAGCAGCTGCACCTTATCCTTGAGCTGTCCAACATCCAGCCTAGGCTGGATGTACAATTCTCCGGATTAAAAGATGCAACTCAGAGTTGCTACCACAAGCCTGTGCGTCGGTAGTGAGGGAACTGAGCACTCTGGTAGACCCTGCAATTTCTGGATCATCTTCAAGCGACCATCAACAGAGCACAATGGTCAATCACCTATCCACACCGCCAGCTGTTGGAATCCAAGTCCAGCGATGAGCCTGTGGGTGGCTGAAACCATGAACCGGCCACCTAAGTCCAGATTTCTTTGCAAAAGTCAAGGAATTAGTGCTAATCTGGTTCACAGTTCCAGACCCATTGGGACCAACACATGTCTCATAACCATCCCTATCAGTTCCAGTCGATGCATTGAAATCCCCAAGAGTTGGAAGAGTATCTTGCACCCGGGGCACGTGATTCAACAACAGACTCGAATGTGGCACATAATGCGTCCTTCACGTTGAAGACACTCACCTCAGTCGGAGCATATTAACATTAAGAGACAGTCGGTGAGTCGGGTTGTCGGTTGAGAGACATAAGTTGTAACTGCATTTTTGGCGAGGTTGAAGGAATGGCTCTTCATGTCTAACCAAAACACCATTTATCTTCATTAGCGATTTGCAGGGAAATGGGAAATTTTTCAGTTACAACATTATGTCTCCCAACCCACGAAATGGTTTTTGTTAGACATGAGAGCCATTTTATTCGCTTTCACCAAAAATGCAGTTACAACATTATGTCTCTCAACCCGCGATAGGAGAGACCAGGCAAATGACAGCCCAAGGAGTCTGACGAATCCTTTGTCTCATAATACGCTTCGTTGACAGGTGTTTACCTCATTATCATTGGAGTCAGCTTATGACACAGCTGCAGCAAACTACTTGGGCATCGGTAACCATCAGAGCGGACCAGACCAATAATAGGTTAACCACCAGCCATGATCTCGCCACTAATCCGGTCTCCACACCTCAGATGCTTGCAACACGATGTTCAAACCACTTGAGCTCAGATGATAACAGAGGCAGTTGATCATTTCCTCTCTCAGGGATAGAAATTCCAGGCACCCACGCCGAAGGGACTGCCTCAGGTAAACCCAGGAGACCGCTGTCTGGTGGGACGACACCTCTGACCCGGGAAAGATTACTCTGTGTTTTCCAAACCACAGTTAGAGAGTGGGTCCAAAGGCTTTGCCCCCAATCCCGTCACCATTGAGCTGCCCTGCAAAAGGGGAAGCTGCACAGGAGGCGTACTCCTGTGAGTGGCGTTTTCAATTTGCTTTGTGTTTTTTCTTGTGTTATTGTAGTGAAGCTTTTTGCGGTGGCCGGAGTGCAAATCCCTACCACCAACCTCCTGGAAAAACAAAAACAAAAACAGGAACCCAAACCTTCAGAACGAACGTCCGCAGTCACACTTGGGCATGAGATATGGAATGGCCGTTGGCTTCACAAGAGCTCCTCCGCCCTTTGACAGGTTTGTTTTTAATCCTTTGGGTGTCCACTGGTCCATACCAATACATCCTCCTCACAGGAAACCTAGTGGGGGAGACGGTTTTAAGTCGCGACCAAACCGACCATGAAACGCGTTAAAGTACGGGTTTACATGTACCTGCCAGCAAGTTCACAGAAACTAATTTCTATGGCCTGACCTGAAAAACCCTCCCTCATGCATATATTCAACAGCCTCTTTGTCCAACTGACTCCGAATTCTCCTGCGCAATGATAATTTCTGTTACACGCCTCATTCAATGCATGGCACTCTTCCTTTCTTCAGTCCCTTCAATGCTTTTTGCACCTCCTCCTCCTCTGTGATCTCCAACAAGCTCCTCTTTCCTCCACATAACACGGTAGCTCCAGCTCTCGGTTCTTCCTCCCCATGTCCGTTCAACAGCTCCTTCAAATTATCCTTCCCTCAACCTTCATGCCCCCTCTCTCTGTCACTAGCCTCCGCCACCATCCTCAATCCACTCCCCCCCCCCCCCCCACTTTCCACGTCCTATTATCCTCATCCCTATCAAAGAGCCAATTTATAGATCATTTCTTCTTCCAACAATCCTCTTCAAATTCTGTACCACCTGTACCATCGCATTCCTCTATTATCCAGAGCTCTCCTTGCTACTTTTTTCTTTTCCCATTCAGGTGCCGCAACCCTGCATCAAATGCCTCCCTCTCTCCTTGATCTTTTCTCTCCTCTTCCAAACTCCTTTTAACCACTGCTTTCACTACTTCCTCCATCCACCATACGTGGTTTCCATCCTTCGATGATACACCCTTTCCCGATTTCCTTCCACACAAAAAAATTCTGCAATTCCCCTAACACCTCTCCCATACTTCTTCCCAACTTCCTCCAATCTTTCTGCTTTTTTTGCTAAGGTTGCTGATACCTGGCCCTAATCCTCTCCTTTTACTCGACGATGACCGATTGCCCCCTTACACTTCAATTACACCTCATTAATCTTCTGACCCCTGTTCTTAACCTCCCTCCTTTTCTGCATCTGACCAACAAACAACCACATCTTGTACTGTGTGGTAACATGCTCTCCTGCCATTGCCTTGCAATTCCTTAACCCTCACAACTGTCAACTTCCTTACCACCACCAAACCAGTTTCTGTTCTAATGCTGGGTCTAACTCCTGGACGTAATCTTTGTGACTTTACCGCTTTTGAAAAGAATGAACCAGCTATGGCCATCCCATTCCTCGCCACCAGTTCCGATCCTCTATTTTCCCGTTTCCCCCAACCAAATTTTAACAACACATTCCTCTTCACCTGACTCTGCCACTCCCACACGTTCATTTACTCCCCCCGCAATGCACAGCATCACCTCCAGCTCAACCTTACGTATCATCCTTCTCCAGTGTGTCCCTAAATTCTTGTTTCTTCTGTCCTAGTCTTCCCGGTTGTGGCCCATATACTGACATAATTACACCACTATGCCTCTGGTATCACCACCCATGCCATAACTATCTGTCCTTCAATACTTCCATTTCTTATCACCTGCCTTGCTGAAATCACCGATAAACTATTATTCCCACTCCAATTACTCCTTACACCGCACCGCGTTGCCAACAGCTTTGTATTCCTCTTCCCAACCTCTTCCGCCCTGTCGCCTTTCTATTTTGTCTCGGCGCCACACAACACTTCCCAACCTCCTCTGCATCATCTCCCCCACCCTCGAACTCCTCTCTCCTCCAGCGATTCCCACCATTTTCAACTACCTAGCCGGGACCTCGCTTCTGAACCGCTGCCCACCTGGGGAGCCATACTATTCTGATAAGTTTAGGATGCTCTGTCATCAATCAGCAGCACTGCCTGGGACTACCTGCTGGACCACTTACTCACCAGTATCAAATCCTGTGTGTGTGCACGTCCACCACATCACTCTTTTCTCCACTCGCTTCCCCTCTCCTCTGGCCCGCCCCTCATCCCTCCACACTTGACTCCTCTCCTCCACTCTTCAGCCACTCATCCTACCCCTATCCCTCACACTTCCCTCTCCCTTCCCCATCCCCCCCATCTCACTCACTTCCCTCCCTCTCTCTCCTTCCCTCCCTCTTCTCCCCTCCCCTTCTTTACAAGCTCCTTAATACTTTCAAAGTTGTGCTTATTCAGCTTCAACAAGTTAATGCTTTCATAAAAATCCACTCATTTCTTCAGAAAAATCACTCAGTCAAAAAGCCGCAGTTCAATCCGTCAGCTTGCTTGCGCAAATTACGCTCCCGACTCCCACGCTCGGACCTCCTCGACTCCCACGCCGGACCTCCTCGACTCCCACCCTCGGACCTCCTCGACTCCACCCGGACCTCCCGACTCCCACCCTGGGACCTCCTCGACTCCCACCCTCGACCTCCTCGACTCCCACCCTGGACCTCCTCGACTCCACCCTCGACCTCCTCGACTCCCCCACCCTCGGACCTCCTCGACTCCCACCCTCGGTCTTGCAAAAAGGGCCATTACATACACAGCGTCATTGGAATCAGACCAAACCAATCCCACAGGCGGCACGTAAGAATCAGACCAAATCACTTCACAGCAGCACGTTGGAAATCGCACCAACCACTCCCACAGTGGAAACAGCAGGATATGAAAATATAAGAGTTTAGACATTGGGATGGAATTTAGTGATAAAACATGATGGGGCATTTGTCTTCATTTTCATTATGATAGAAGAAGAAATAGTATTGGGAAATCAGTTGACAATGAATACACAAAGTCGAATGTTCAAGCCGAACTGCACCATTCTTGTTATTTGAAGATTTGTTCCCAAGCAATATGTTCCATTGTGACTGATATTCAGGCAAATTTTTCAGAAAATGTCCAAAAAGCGTGAAGAAATGTGAATTAAGATAAATGAGTTTTTGCAAGAAAAGAGTACTGAAAAGGTAGTCTTTTTTTTTCCGGAATAAGCACGAACAACAAATATCAGTGACCACTTATTACCATGAAATGGTACAAAGGTGGTTGGGGAATAATTGGACTGTAGTTTCATGGCGAACGAGGAACATGCCTTCCACGGCTTCAGCGGACACTGTGTAACCCCACCCTCTTCCCCACGGGGTGTGTTTTTGTGGTTGCCGTTGTACTCACGATGCATTGCCCCTACATACAGGCCTATCCGCCTTTTGATGGCTGCGTTGGCTAATACTAGCTTATCCGCATCACATCAAGGGTGCTACTATCCCCAAGATAGACGAACGGGACGGCGGAAATGAACCAATCACCAAAGATGAAAGAAGAGATTAAACAACAAAACAACACAATAAACAACAAACAAATATTCCAAAAGAGCTCTCTACACGTTCATGGTGTTAGCTTTATTATAAAAAGAACAGCTTCTGAAAAAAAAATCTCAAGCAAATTGAGCGGCAGAAAGTAGAAAACTCAGAACCAATGAAAAAAATCGCTGATTCACCTGAACTGAAGAGAAATTCTGTGGCCCAAATTGCTTGGAAAACAACTTGTTTCAACATTGCAGTTGCAATCTTCTCCGAAGAAAAAATGGATACATTTTCTCAAGATTAAAAACTCCTTGGCACCGACATTGCATGCCATCTGCAGGGTTGCTTAAAAAAGTCCCATGCCATTCTTCTCGGTCTGCCGGGTGCGCTCTCTGCCAACCTACCCCCTCCCTTCCATCAACTGTTTGCTCTCATTGCTGCCGACCAATCATCTCACACTGTCGAGACGACAAACAAGGCCTCAACCCGAGCCTCACGATTGATGGCTCATACCATCGCAACACATCGATTAATTATTTTACATTTCATTATTCTCCCACGTCTATATATGCACCAAAATTAAAAACCAATAAATCACGCCCACCAAAACAACCCACCCCTTCTTCTCCTCCTGCCATTGCTTGAAATAGGGTGCCATCCTCCTCACACCTCCACATACCACATTGAAAATTGATTGTTCAATAACATTAGATTTTTAAAAGTACATTTTATTTTCCTTTTCAAATTTTCCTATTCTGCAAAAACTATTAATGAGTGTTTGAGTGTGTGTGTGTGTGTGTGTTGTGTGTTGTCACTGACACACACACCACACACACACAATAAAATGGCCCACTTTGTTTTGGCTTGCATACAGGAGCTTAAAAACTAAGAACGGCATTGCGTCGAGCGAATGGCCTCTATCAGGGCTGAAACAGTTTTACCATACCAGTCATAGGCCCAATATATCGTGCTAAATATCGTTTTGGCCCATATCTCGCAATTGTGAATAATTACTTTTAAAATGATCAGATCGGATCCGGATTCGGATCTTCACGAAATCGATATCAATTCTTCCTTGTCCACACACCCAAACCTGTCCACAAAGTTTTCGTCCGAATCCGTCCCCAACCTTTTGAGATATCTTGCCTCATAGGATAGACAGACAAACAAACATGGGTGAAATATAACCTCCGTAACCAGGAAATGGAATTATGAAGCAAGGTGCTGGACTGAAAACTCGATCAATTTGCGATTTCAATTTGACGGAGTGTTGGTACAAGGCCAAAATCTTGTTTTAAAAAAAAAAACAACCAAAACCACGAGGCTTTTAATATCCAATAAGGCAGTCAATCCAAAACTAAAGACTCCCAGGATGAAACACAACCGCCAAACTTTCATGCGATACTGATGTTCGTATGGCACGATCTTAAAAATCTGTTTTCTTTTAGCTCTTCTTGATTTGAACTCACCAAATGTTATTCTTGATCCTGTTAAACTTCTAACTGAATTACCCACCCTCTGCCTTCGCCTTCTGTTCAGTAACAACTCCTTCTGAGTACAACCTATCAACCGAATCACATTCCTATTTTAAACTGAAAGCCACCGGGAGGATTAAACAGGGCTGGCTATTTCTGCCAAATTTGCCATATTTGTTCTCGGTTCTTACATCCTTGAACTATCGTTTATATTTTCATTACAACAATTGACAACTAACATGCCGCACGTTTTGAAAACAACTCCAAACGCCAACACACCCACACAGAAGTCCGAACTACAACAACAAATAATAATCTGTAATATTTACACATTCTCAGTGCGTCCACAATTAAAAATTCTACACATTCCACACTCTCCGTTTTGAACCACATTTATCCTTTCGCTCTCGATTGCCCCTCAAACAGCGAACCACATTCGCCCTCGCTGCCCCCTCACCTTGCTTTCCGCCCCAGCTTGAAGGAGTTTCAAAATATAATAAAAAATATTAAGAATTCAGAAATTGTGGAATAAGCATGTTGCAAAAAAAATAAAATAAATAAAAATCCCCCTTGTAAGAACTGCACTTTATAGCGCTCGTGTTAGCGTTTTTCAGTCGATAAAAGGGAGCAAAAAACACAAAAACGATTACTTCAAAAAAAAATCCAAACAGCTCGATCAGCAATGTTATTGCAATGGCTCTCGTGAGCTGTGTTTAGATGCTTTCATGGTCACGATGAATAAATCTGCGCTGTGCTAAGTGTCTGATGAACGCGATTCACAAATTGGAAGTGGCGGAGAGCGCGTCCGCCGCCATTGGCGCTCGCTGCACTGCCTACTCGTACTTCGGCTTCACGGCCGTAATTGTGTGTCTGCAGCAAACATTTATTATGCTAATGTGCGTTAAGCTTACTTAAACCACATCAATTACATCCCTTCAACTAGAACCGAGGGCCCACACAGTGAGGCCGAAGGTGTATGTTAATGGTATTTTGCTGAGAACAACCTTTTCTTACGTCATTCGGGATTCAGACCTGATGAGGAGCCTTGTCAAGAATAAAGGCAATTACAAGTCATATACAAAATGAAAGGAAAGTCAAAGAAAAACAACCGATTATCGTTTGCCAACATTTGCTGCTGATGAGTATGGGGCATCGTCAACAAAACTTTGAATGACCCTTGTGCTGTGCCAAAGCTGCCTAAGTGATCGATGCATTGCATCAAAACATTTCGTTGGAAGCTCAATGTTAAGTAAAAACAGAAATCAAAATTAAAAAATATAAGGGAATAACATTTTTTTTTTCCTTTAATCCCCCAGAAGCAATTTTTTTTGGTCAGAACAGCTATGGCCTGCTTTCACACAGACATAGGCATGTATGTATTACACACGCACCGTATTACTTTAAAATTTGCTGAAATTCCCTTGAATGATCAAAATATGAGTTATATTATTTACTGACATTTCATCACGTTTATAACGAGCCTGTTTACAAGTATCTCCATTTTTCAACAAACATTCGGTATTAAAGTGATCATCTGTTTTTATGAAAAAAATATTCCAATTCTTTCTTTAGCTTTTTCTGGGCAGTCACAAACCACAATAACAGCGATTCTCAATGAAGTTCACAATCTCGAGGCATTGGCCTTTTCCATGTATTCAAATCTGCTACGAACGCCAGGTCACCTTGCTCAGCTCTGCCCGGAAAGATTACGAATGAAAATTATCCCCAAAACTAGAACGGCACAAAGCTCGCTTTGTGCATTCTTTCTGCAACAAAAATACCCATAGTTTACTGTGAACACTATACGTTTATAGCCCCATATAGCATTATCATCCATCACCCCGATTATGTCACATACAGTGGCCTGCAAAAGTATTCACCCCCTACCAATAATGCCACATTTAGATGAATTACGAATTGACGTTAGAAAAAAAAAATTTCCAAATTAACTTTTCTTATTCATTAACTGAAGAGATCAAAACTAAACAATGTTATAGTTAAAAGGACGTCACATGTCAGGAATAACCTGCAAAAAACATATGACGAATAAAAATTCAGTGGTTGTAAAAGTATTCAACCTTAAGGTCAGTACCTATTTTTGTGGAAAACACCTTTTGCACCACCTGTGGATCGTCGATGGACTGTAATCTTCAAGTTCTCGCCAATATTGTTCAATTGGGTTCAAAGTCAGGACTTGACTGAAAGCCTGGTGTTGGCTGAGTGGTTTAGAGTGGCTAGCTTGGGCATCCAGGGTCCTGAGTTCGAGCCCCGTTGGCCATTGAATTAAACCACCAGGAGTTGACTCAGCCTGTCATCCTTCGAGGTCGGCGAAAATGAGTACCAGTGCTGTACTGGTCCCGGTGTTGTATGCCCCGGTTTTGAATAGGTTACAATATCCTGTGTGTCATAAGAGGCGACCAGGAGTTGGCGTCAGAAGGCATTCCGCGCCATGAAAAAAAACAAAAAAAAAACATTGCGCTCAAGAGGGAAACCATGATTGCATGGAGCCCGCAAAAAGCTAACTTCTGCCGCTCAACAGGAAAAAATGGCTGTAAAAAGGCCTGTTTTTTTCAGGACTTTGACTGGCCACTCAAGAACATTTATTTTCTTCTTATTTAGCCACTCCACGTTGGGCTTTGGCTTTGGGCTTCAGATCATTGTCCGAATGAATGTGAATCTCCTTCCCAGCTTTCAAATTCATGCTTGAAACAAGTTATTCATCAAAGATTTCTCCTGCACTTTGCACCGTCCTTGTCCTCTTATCCTGAAAAGCTTGCCAGTCCCTGCTGATGAAAAGCAAGTCCCATAAACATGCTGTGCTCCAGACCATGCGGGTGGCAGTAGAAATGGTGTTGACTGAGTGTTTGTCAGTGTTAGGCGTGCCAGGAACGTAACGCTTTGAATTTAGACAAAAAGATCAATTTTTGTCTCGTCTGGACCCACAAAACTTTTCTTCCACATGCCTGCGCATCATTAAGATGTTTTTGCAAACTCCATATTTGAAGCTTTTAGCATGTGCTCTCTTTTCCAGTAATGGCTTCTTCTGCCACCTGTCATTGAGGGCCAGCTTTGTGAAGGGAACAGGGCATATTGTTATTGATGAACAGCTGATCACCATCTCAGGACATAGGCCTTGCAGATCATTAAAGTCATTGTTGGATTTACAGTGACATCCTGAATGAGTTTCCTCTTGACCGGCTTGCCTGAATTGGATGGCGCGACCTGATAGGCTAGGGTCTGGCGGTGTCTACGAACATCTTCCACTCTTAATGATGGATTTCACCGTACTCAAAGGGATATTGAATAACTTTGAAAACTTCTTATAGGCCCTCTCCTGAACGGTGCTTCTCCACCACTTTATGTGGACATCTTTGAAAGCTCCTTGATCTCATGTTTGCCTTGTGGTTGGCATGAGTTGCACCTGTAAAACTCCCTAGATAAATGGAGCGAGCTCAATTTTTTTAAGTTTAAACCATTGACTACATACAGATGAAACTTTTTTACAACACATTATTTCATAACTTTATGCAACTGAGAATCATCCGATTTTCTCTCTTAATCAAACTTATTCACATTGTTATCTGAAATTTATTAGCTTTATCACTTTGGGTTAGTTTGCAAAGACTCTTAAATATTACGGTTTGATTTTGAAAGCCATCATGAAAATAAGCTCAAGGTGCATCAAAATGTGAAAACTTTGGAGGGCGGTGAATACTTTTGCAGGCCACTATAGTCTTGGCAATTTATTATGAACGGTCATAAAATTTCATTCTTCACCACACCAGCGGGTCATATATCAGAGTATATGAAGTTTTCAGATTTTTGGGATATGTGATTTCAATTAAACCAATGAGGCTGGGAATACCACTTCTCCGATGATGCCATCTTACCACCCGTATATACCCCATCGGAAGTTGATGACGTAGCCAAACTTCAATGTTTTCATTTCCACGGTTTTCGGAGAAATTGCATGTCCAAATTTCCTCTTAACACAATATGGCTGCCATAACCATGTGACCTATGACTCAGCGTTAGCAATAAAATATTCTCCCACGGGGAGTCCCTCCTATATTTAAGGTTTCACATCGATCAGACAAATGTTTGCAGAGAAAACCATTTTTTAAAGTGAAAAATATATAGAATGCAGCGTTACGCTGCACGCGACACGGAACACGGACACGGACACGGGACACGGACACACACCACACACACACATCATCACACGCGCGCGGCGCGTCGTCTCTGATCCTCTTCGGAGAGAGACCAAATAAGTTAAGGGGAAAAAAAACCCCAGAAAGAACCACAAATTTTACAGGGGAATCTGGTCAAATCAGCTGACCCTCTCGAGTACCACGTTCATACACTTGTAGTATAGAGCAGAAACATCTATATTTGCAATTATTCCAGCATTCTCTGTGCACAATGGCTGATTTCTTCAGTTGCCAACGACCTTGTATACATGTGCAGAATATAAATTATGTTACAATTTTATAAGTGTTTTCAACACTTGCCTTGACCTCGTTGATTATTGAATTTGCCATGCTTTGGTACTTTACAGTGCAAAAAAATTAAACAAAATGAGGAAATTGTAATCACTTAGTAAAATTTTTGAGTGTTTCGACTTTAGACAAATGTTTGAACACCTGTTTAAAGGCTCAGCATGGGAGCCTGATAGGTATGCCACATACTGTTAAGTGAAAAGTGCGGTGCAAAAAGGTAAGCGTGCTTTGAGATGTAATGAACCAAATAAAAATGAGAAATATCATCAGGCCACATTGCAGGAAAATCAAATAGCGAACAGTAACTGGCAAAAAAAAAGAAAAAGAGGCAATCCCAGACCTCGCCAGACTTGTTTTGTGTGTGTATATTGTGTAGTGTTTGATGTACTAGTGTATTACAATAATTAAAAGAGACGTAACTAGAAACTCGCCACTTTAAAACTGCTGGCAGACTGATGAACTAGGAACCAAGACGTCGCCGCTTGATGCAACCCCACTTTGATCGGACACTTAACCCTGACCCATGACGTTTAGTATTATTCAATTTCATTTTAGAATTGCAATTTAAAAAAATTAAATACCAAAAATCAAATGAAGACCAAATAGGTACAGTCCTGCATTGGAGTCATCAGAAGGAACTCGAACAAGCAAAAAGCAAAGATGAAGTCCATCACGAAGAACCTGGATAGGATCGGCGTTTCAGCTGCTCCTCCTCCATCCTCAAACCCATCCAGGTGTAACCAATCGTGAGCCTTATTCAAAAAAAAACAAAAATAAAAAAGAACAGATCAAAGCAAATTAAATAATTCTGGGCTGCCAGACCGTGGTGTCCTATCAGGTTGAAATTACTACAAACATGTATTCCCCATCACTACTAGGAACACAATAGTGAAGCTTCACGTTTCCAATCGAATGAAGTAGTTCAACGAAGCATTCTTTAAAACAGATGTCGAACAATCCAATATGGCTGCAGACCATGCTGACCTATCAATTATTTGTGAATACCCTGGTATTCCCATGCTTGGAAACATTTGTGTGCAAGTTCCTCGATCTGTCCAGTGGTCCAGTTCATTCTGGAGAAGATTTTTTTTTATCGGTTTTAGGATAAATTCCAATATGGCCTGCCACAAACCATGTGGCCATAACATCATATTGCCTGTGAAAGTTTGTTTGCTCATAGATCAGGCGCTTAATCCCCATTCTGTCAGCCGTTTCAGAGAAGTAGATTTGAAGGTTTTTTTTGAAAAAGGCATATGGCTGCCGAACCACGTGACTGAAGTTCTTAGGCATGGATTATGAACCATTTAGATGAATTACGAACAGTAATTCACCCTCACCTGGAACCAGAGGCCGATGCTACAAAATAAATGATTTTGATTCCTTTGGCAACATGACATACATTTGCTGCCAGCACATCAAGCAAGGAGTTACACCATCCATCTCTCGTCATCTCCAATTCTGACCCATAATCTTTATTCCCCACATTAAACCTTTTCCTGATCCCAACCATCTTAACTTTGCTCGTGTCAGTGTTCCTCCCTGCCTCCCTTTTCCTAATTATCCTGTTGGTTCATTCCCGTTGATTTTTGTTTATTTTTTTTTCCCCCCATTTGTTAAGAATCCCCAAAAACTTTGCTCTTCCATGAGCCTTCACTCCTGCAATGAAAAAAAAAAAAAAATAAATAAATAAGATAAAAATTGTTATCCCCACATGCATAAGCATGCAAATAGATGGTGGACGGCCATATCCCATCTGCGGTCTTCAGACCACATTCATGCTCCAATTTTTAGTCACACCTTTGTGACCAAAAATAGGGAGGCATCATGTGCTGTGAGACAATATTATATGTTTAGTGGTCACTGCAAGCTTAATGTCACTCCTTATAACAACTGCCCTTCACAATACCTTACCTGTGTATGGAAGCAGAAGAAGGTTCTGTGCAGACTATTTTTTATTTTCGTTTATTAATTGACTTGTGTCCAAATTATTCAACTGCTGAAGTCCTGATTCATCCCCAACGATTATATATTATATAATAATATATATATATATATATATATATAATATATATATATACACACATACATACATAAATCAAACCCTATGATAACACAATGATTAGTGCCCCCAACAATTATAATCCAATATTCTAAAAATTAACACAGATAACACCTGTTTTCAAGACCAACCATTGTATTCGCGGTGTTCCAGATTTAAACACATGATTTGCCAAAAGTTTTCTGATTAATGAATTGTCGCATGGACACAAACAAAAACCGGCATCACTAAACAGAGAACAGGTCTATTGGTTTTGCGTTGTATTTCCATTCTTGTCTTTATTGAGCCTGGTAGCACCGTCTCCAAACAGGGGTGATAGCGGCCTTTGTATTTGATGTACGTCAATGGGAATGCGCTTATTTGAAATGCTACAGGCATTCTTCTTTGTGAATTGCCGAAACGTCAACGTTTTCTGATAAAAGCCAAGGTTTCAACATGCATGGGGTGTCCCACAACACTCAGGGATAAGGTCTTGGATTACTTCCATTCTCAACTCAGTTGCTGCAGCGTCATCTCAAACCGTTTACCTGCACGCTTATGAAAAAAGATTGCCCCCTGGCCAACCAAAACCCAGACCCCTAATCCGTGTTGACTTCTGTTATAAGGGTCCTTGCAGGAGCAGGTCTTACCAAGATGGTCCCCACTCGCCAATACTGCTGATGACCGTGAAAACAGCGATCCGGGATTGCCACATGCCGTCGTTAGCTGAGACAACTTTTGGGACAAAAAAAAATATGGACAACATGTAGGCTACATACGGACAACATGTGCTATAGCTTAATCCGGGAATGGTGCGTCATGATTCAACACGATACTTACATGAGACGAAAAATTGAGAGTTTCCTCTGTGTAATGACATAGTTTACACTTGTGCCATCAATAGTGCCAAACATCATCTGCAAATAGGTAAGCGATGTAGCCTCTTGTTTCAATGATCTCAACAATTTTGCTCTTCGTATTTATGCTTCTCCCTTGACTTCCCCCTAAGCCACAGTATTCTTTCATCAAGGTAATACCTAAAATGATGAGCACCTGATAACGCTGAACTGCTTAAGTGTTTGATTTTACCGACTGCTAATAGCTCAACAAACAGTTTTAAAACTGAAGCAGCGATAGAGAATAGAAATTGAACTTTCTAACAAGACCAGAATTACAATGTTCTTTTCTTTCTTGGTTGTGAATTCCTGGATCTAATCGACGATCAGAAATTTTACACCTCTAACAGTAAAATTAGGAAAAAGGAGAATTTTGTCTCAAAACATTACATCATTGCAATGACGATTCACAACGAAAATTCATTCCACACTTTTTTTTTTTTTTTGCCCTTAAATATTGCAATCTCACGTAATCATGATTGGCTTTTATTAGCAATACCCATGATGACTGACCCAAGAACTCCATCTTGGCCCTATCTATCTTTCTGACCCCCGTTGTCCTTCACAATATGTTGTGGGAAAATCTCCATGAAGAGAATGAGAACACATTAGTGATGTAACGCATGTCTCATTCTTTCACAGGTTTTTTTTCGATACAAGAAAAAATAAAAAGCAAAATATGATTTTTGGAAAGAAAGATACCAACCATGAAACAGGCGATTCGCGGACCGCGCCGTGCAGCGGGAGTCCCACGCCGACATGGCCGGTTAGAGGCGAGCACGCGAGGCATTTACTAAACACCCTAGCGCCCGTCACGAGGCAGTGGAGTGGCGGCTTAGGGCCCGCCTGCAGCCCTTGAATTCTTGTTGGAGCGCAGCTCAACCGCCGTCAGCCTCAGCAAAGCGGGTTTGCTATTCATCAGGGCCACTGTTTAATATTTTACGCGTGGTTGGCGCAGCAAGCAGGCCCATGACAAATACCTGACTTATCAGTTATTTAAAATTGAAATGAAAGCCCTTTATAATCACAGCAAATCATTTGACCAACGCGATAATTAAATCCGTCTCCAGCGCACCGCGTGAGAGAGTGGGGCCGAGAAAAGGGTAGGAGGGAGGTGCCAGCATTGGAAGGGAGGGAGGAAAAACGGCGGTGCAGAGAGTGTGTAGCATTAAAGGGCTACAAAAAAAAGAGAAATGTGGAAGTTAGAAGAGAGAGAGAGAGAAGAGAGAGAGAGACGAGAGACGAGAGAGAGAGAGGAGAGAAGAACGCGAAGCAGAAGAATCAACAACAAACAACACAGTGAAGCGAATCTTTACTCCTTGGCAGCGTTGTTGTGTTTGTTAATTTTAAAAGGAGAACGTTGCCTCTCTAAGACTGATGTCAATGTAAGCTTACACAAGTCCACATGACGATCATGCACTAGCTCCTTTGGGATTTAATAACATCCACCTGTGTTTTGCAAATGAGACCACCTACCACAAACTTTTCCTCCAATTTACCAATTAATTAACTTAGCATATTCTTCCACATGTATATAACAACTCTAATACAGGAAAAGCATGGGGAGAGTTAAACATGAGCAAGAACAATACGAACATTGCAAGACACATTGAAACGAGAAGCGGCACTCCGTTGGAGCGCATACATCTGTCCCATTAGATTTTGAGATATTGTGATAGATATCGTTTTTGGCCCCTTTCTCCAATGGTTGAAGCAATCACTTTAAACGCTTTAAAATTAACTGTCCTAGGCTCCTGGGGCATTTAAGAAACCCCGATATTTACATTCTGAACCGCATAGACTTTGACAGTTGATTTGAGTATGGAATACCTCTAGCTTCAAGAATCTACTAGGTGGAATTCTGGAAATTTGAGCAAAATCCGGAAAAACAGCCATTTTCCAAATGGCGCCATCAGGCCAGCGCCAAAAAAGAAATGCATTATAACTCTGATAGGAACGTAGTAGAAGGACGATTTTTGTGTCTATTATAGGTTTTTAGGTATGCCCAACACAGTGGTGGCGTCAAAAAAGCATTTTAGACGTTGCCCATTTACCGAAATCAAAGATGGCCCCACCAAAATCGATAAAAACATGAAAAATCTGTATAAACTTTGATAGAATGTAGTTAGAAGCACGGTTGTGTGTCAATTCTGGGTTTTTCATGATTGCCGACACAATGGTGGCGTCAAAAGCATTTAGAAGTTGCCCAGTTACCGAAATCCAAGGAATGGCCGACACCCCAAATCCGTAAAGCATGAAAATGTTATAACTTTTGAATGGAATGTAGTAGTAAGGACAATTTTTGGTAGTCTTATATGTCTATTAATGCCAAAGCTGCTCAGCTCAACGAAAAACGTGGCAAGGCTTCTTGGACTTTGTGAGAGATAGGGGCAATCCTTACATCATCGAAGGCTCCAGGCATCAAGCTCCATAACTCATCACCAAACAGTTGCGCAGATGATGAAGTGGCAG
Source organism: Eptatretus atami (assembly GCA_035128595.1). Classification (NCBI taxonomy): domain Eukaryota; kingdom Metazoa; phylum Chordata; class Myxini; order Myxiniformes; family Myxinidae; genus Eptatretus; species Eptatretus atami. The sequence goes on along the minus strand of JAXMNL010000114.1, from coordinate 7,562 downwards.
TGGCGGCTCTTTTCAGGCTGCAAACAGAACGAGAGATCGACTGCGTCAAAAATTTCGGAACAGAGCGGTTCCTGGAGAAGACAAAAAAATTATCGGTCACCATATCAAAAAGGAAACCTGCCGCCAAATGGACTACAAACCACCCTCTGGACGACTACAGCTCCTGTAACTGTGTCGCCCAAGATGATAGCGGCAGCTCGCGTGACA
>JAXMNL010000113.1:146466-162041 GCA_035128595.1 Eptatretus atami | reverse complement strand
GATCACGACCAGGTAAGTCCGGTCAAGCCGTGCGAGGTAGATTAGTTTCTCATTGTCTCATTCCTTCTGGATTAGTTTCTAATATCCCAAGACCACCAGATTTTAGTTTCTTTAACTCATTCCTTACATTGAATATTTGTTGTACCAAAAGAAACTTCTCCAATATTTTGACTTCATCCTCAATCGCATAACTGTTCCTCTACTGAAATATAGTAATAATCTTCAACCTTCTACTTCTCCAGGTTTATTGCTCCGCGTTTTGTTTGTTGATATAATACGACGTACATGTGGTTTTTTTAAGCAATTTACATATTCTCATTGTACTGATACAACGACCTTGATTTATGAAAGTTTTTTTCCAAGAACTGCAGATTTTACCACTGAAGATTTATAATAATATGTTGTCCATTTATATATTGTAATTGTATATATAAATAAAATATATCCTTAATATCTCATCTTGTGTCACAGGCAACATATTGATATTTTCAGTTGTTGGCTTCATATAATCCCCAAATCCTTTTTAACTACATAATGTAGAACAATTGTCTCTCCAAAAATTTGTCTATATCTATTGAATTTACTTGAATAAAATAAAAGTAATTAGCATTGTTTCTTATTGAGCGCGAGGGAAGTTGAAAAGTATGATTGACCAAGAAAATACAATTACAAGAAGAATGTCTCCCTCTTCAGGTGCAGCGACTGTCCATTACCGTTTGGTTTCTCTCATTAACCACAATCATTCAAAGTATAACGAGGTTCTTTTTTGATTTATCCAAATCTTGGGAGAAAGTATATCATCCATATTATTCACTAAGAATAAATCAAGTTATCGTTTTGATTTCTTTTTATACTCTCTTTTCGTATCACAAAATAGTTGTATTGATAATCTTCAATCGTTGTAATCATTTAGTTTGTTTTGAAGTTTAAATAAACCAATTATATTATCTTTTTGAAGACCAGCATTAAAACCTGTGAGAGTAGTTTGATACTCAGGTTGAAACTCGACTTTGCGTGAAAATTATTAATGTATCATAATCCAAAAAGTTGGGAGTAGAGGAGCAATCTTTAAAAGTAATGCAGCTTTTTCCCACACCTGCTCTGAACCAACTAATGAGACATCTTAATGGATATTTTTTGGAAAGATTTTTAATGTTGGAAATTTTATCTTATTTTCTCAAATGGGTAAAAAATCATTCATTTATATATTGGAAAACAGGTTTATTTATATTATTATTGCTTTTTTAGAACTCTATATTTTATCCTAAGTTCAGGTTTAATTTCAAGATCAACCATTATCTTTATTATGATCATATCTTGTTGTGTGATATTTCCCTGAAAATGACAAGTCATGAAAAATATATACAAGACAACCTATGAAGCATTTCTCCAATACGTTCAGTTCTCATTGTAAGGAAAAGAAGTGTTATCAAACCGCGCATACTTTACCATTCTTTCTCTAAATCAATCTTGTGAAGTAATTCATTTGCTGTAAATCTAAAAGAATGATATTCATTTTTTATTTTTTTATTATCATTAATTAGAAATAATCACAGAATATACATTGTTTATAGGCTTTTTGACTCTGTGGTTTAATTCCCATTCTATCAACAGTGCAGGACAATTCTCAATTTGTCATATGGAGATCAGGAAATTAAAGAGGCTCAAAATCTAGTAAATTATTCATATTTATAAGTTAACTTTACCTCATAAAATTCATCTTCGGTACTTTCATTGGTGCTTTCACAATCACTATTAAAACGATTTCATAAACTATCGTTTTGAACAACAAACTCTCAGTATTATGAACTGTTTCTGTGTTCCAACAGAGATACTATCATCACTCTCATAATCTTCAAAATCTTCAGATTGAATAATGATCATATTTATTAGTAGAAAAACATTACCATCTTAATCTATATCCTTTTTTTCATTAATCAGATTCAAACTTACTCATTTTTATATTAAAGGTGATGTTTAAAGATGATCCTTGAACCCTTACTATTGAATCGAAATGTCATTTCACCCTGATATATTAACATCCTTTATTTTCATCAGGATTTACATCTTTAGGGTTGTTGAAAAAAATATTCAATTTCCTCCTTGCATATTACAGACTGGTCTTATCTTTTCTTTTTAAAGCTTCATCCAGTAAGGTTTTTCTTTTTGATGACTTTTTTCTGTTTCATTCTTTTTCTAGTTTGAATATATTGCAGAAGAGAGGAGAACTTTTGTTTGAGCTACTTTAATTAATGTTCTTCTTCCAGATATACTAAAGCCCTTCCACTGAAGAAAATGAAGACTCATATTAATGTTAATCATACATTGTTTTTAATCCAATAGTCGTTATATTCTCTTTATTCAATTTACATCCTCGACATATTTCTCAGTATCTTTTTACAATGAAGAGATCTGATTGAAACTTGTCTTTTGTGTCTTAATAAATGTATTTATTAAGTGAAACAAGTTGGAAGATAAAATGGTTGTAAGCACAGATTCAACCAGAAATTTGAAATGACAATTTTTTCATCAAGAAAAAATTATTTTAGCATAGTTTTTGTTGTAAATAATATGGTGAATACAATGTATCTGCATGTTTTGTAATCAAAAATGGAAAAAAAATAATTAAATGGTAAAAAAAATAAAAAAAACACCTTCAAAACCAACAAACCACACAATTCAATCTTTTCAGACAAATATCCTCCACTTGACGCAAGAACAAACATTGTGATAGATGTGATTCATGATATTCTAGAAATATTTTTTTTTATAATAAACACCTTCAATCATGCAAACATGCAAGATCATGCAAAATAATAGTCATTGTTTCGCTTTCAAGACCCTGGAACATCTTCAATCATTGGAAGCTGTGATATGGTTAAACAAAGTATTGAAAGTATAATTAAAGAACACATTACAAAGTGAAATGAAAACTTTTTAAGCTTTTATATGGGAGTAAAATTGAAATAATGGTAAGAGAAGGTGATGAAACTACTTCCAAATATAACGGGAAAACCCCTCACTTTTATCTCACATTTCAAGATTTTGTAAGAGTGAATGTTTATGATGAACTCCAGAGACAAGAAAAGAATGTTGATTCACACTCTCGTAGGTAGTGGACTTTGCGATTAGCAAAAATAATCTTTTTTAGATATACACATTCTTAATAATCAGATCCTCTTCAATGCTTCTTCGTATATTAATTTAAGCCAAAGAGATAAAAACTTAAGAAAAGCAGTTTGTTAATATTCAAAACAAATGATAATAAATGTTGTCTATGGTTCTGTTCTTGCTCATTACATCCTCCACAATGGATCCTGAAAGGGTTGAAACATTATAAGAAATACGAGAATACATTAAATGTTAAAGATTTAAAAGTTTTCCAATGTCATTGAGAGATATTCCTGAAATTTGAGAAAATGAAAATAATTTTAATCTGTTAATGGTAAATGAATTAGGATACAAAATAAGTTCAGATATTAAAAATTTCAAACAACTAATAAAATGATGAAACACACCATTGACCTTCTCTACTTTACTTCAAAGGAAAAATCACATTATGCTTTATCAAAAATTTATCAAGAATTAACCAAAATCGACAACTATAATAAAGAAATGTAAAACTGTATCCTTGTTACAGAGATGTCTCAACTCCTTTCACACAAAACAACGAGTAAATCAACAGTTTGAAACTATGTGTAGTAATCATAATCACGTAATCAATTTACCAAAAAGGCAGGTTCAAACGTAATCAATTCAAATATTTAACAAATCTTAAAACATCCGTTTTGTGATATATGCTCTTGATTTTTGAAAGTAATCCTTGAAAAATAGATACTGTGTTCTCCAATATCCAATAAATCATACACAAATAAATATCAAAAAACATACTTCCTTGTGGTTCTGTTTATTATACATCAAAATCATCTGTTGGTGATGAATACAAAAGTTAGAACTTTACAGAGGAGAAAGATGCTTCAGAGAGTTTGTAAGATGATTGGGAAAAGACTGTATTAAAGACTAGAGAAAATAATGCTTAAAACCTATTAAAACAATGTCAATTAACAAAAGGAGAAAAAAGGAATTTAGAAAAGTAAACCGTATCTGTCAATATTTGGAGGAGAAATTAGGGCAGAGGTCAAGTTAGGAGATCACTGTCATCTTACTGGTAATATAGAGGTCCAGCTGCATTCCAGTTGTAATCTTAAAATTGCGAACCTCCAAATTTTTCCTGTTTTTTTCTTCACAACAAGCCTCACTATGCACACATCTATTTATTAATGAACTTTCCAAAGACATCTGGAGATATTTCTGCCATTCCTAACACAGATCAAAATAAATTCTCATCCCACAAAAACCATTCATACATCCCCATAACTATATTCAGATTTCCTTGACACATACAGTTTATGGCCAGTCCCATTATCTAACTTAGCATCAAATATTAAAAAACTTAGCCGAATCTTAAATCACTTTCTCAAATCAAGAAGAGATTTTGATCTCTTATCACAAAGGGACATATATTTTTTTTTTAAAAATATTAATCCGTTACTGACTTATAGGATTTCTTGAGAAGTTTAAAGAAACACAACTTTCTTCAAGGGAAGAGTTTCTATGGTAGAGTAATTAAAACTCATCTTTCCGATAGAGATTATAACACAAAGCTAAAAAGGTTTGGGAGAATGTTTTAATATAAGAGAATCTTGGAGAAAATCATGATTGTATATTAAACTGATGTATTGTTATTGGCTGATGTGTTTAAAAACTTTTAGAACGTCTGTCATAACATAAGAAATTCTTTATGGATTTAGACCCCGTCACTATTACAACAACGCCCCCGGGTTTTGGCTTGAAGTGCTAGTTAAAAATGAACAACAACAAAATTTGGAATTAATCAGTGATATAGATATGATTTAATGATGGAGAATGGCTAAAAGAGAGGATATCTTCAAGTATGTTCAGAGATATGCTAAAGAATAACAAATATCTTCCTGAATTATCTATCTATAATTCAAGCAATGCTCTGTGTGTGTGGTGTGTGTCTGTGACCTGCTGTTTTCCTTGACAACCACTCGTCCCGATTAATTGAAACTAGCCAGGTATATTGCTGGGGACCTGAGAATGTGCCTTTCAAAGGTTTGATATTAATCGGACCAAGTTGCTTCCCAAAGTTATGGCCATTTAATTTACCAAACCAATGACAAGACACGTTGTTGCGTGGGCGTGGCCTGATGCGGAAGAGGAAGCTCAGCCAGCGTTCCCCATTACGGGTTACAACGTACGGGCTTTCGGAGAGTGATGACTTCGTGTATTCTATATAATTTCTCGATTAGTTATGCGCATGTTATAGATAAACACAATGGCCCAAGGTTATGATCGTTTCAATATCTGACGGTGTATAAATTTCGGGAACATCAGAGTGCTGGTATTGCTCCGAACCAAGGGAAGTAATTTTTTTTTCTCTCTCTTCTCTTCTCTTTTGTTTTTCCTTGCCACGACATTGCGAAAAGGTAAAATACCTTGGCGCTCATTGAATAACATTGGGTATTAAAAATAAATTGCGAATAATCGTAACTGCGAATAATATCGAACCCTTTCCGGGTCACGCACGTACGGTGCACGGAGAGGAAGAACGGCTTGTGTGGTTTATTTATTTATTTATTATTATTTTTTTTTTTACGGGCACGTAACTAGTCTATCTATAATTCCAGCAATCTGTGTGTGTGTGTTTGTGTGTGTGTGTGTGGTGTGCGTGTGTGTGTCTGTCTGTGCCGCTGTTTCTCGATCACCACTGGTCCCGATCTGATTGAAACTTGCCCAGGGTATATCTGGGCCTGAGGATGTGCTTTTCAAGGTTTGATATTAATCGGTACAAGTGGTTGCCAATTTATGGCATTTATTTACCAAACCAATGACGGACACGTTTGTTGCGTGGCGTGGCCGTGGGGGGAAGGAAGCTCCAGGCGTCCCCATTACAGGTTTACATCGTGCGGATGCTTCCGGAAGTGATGACTTCCTGTATTTAAATAATTTCCTCAATTCTAATGCGCATTTATAGAATAAATCACTATGCCCCAAGTTATGATCGTTTTCCATATTAGACGGTGCATAATTTCGGTAACATCAGAGTGAGCTGGTGTGCTCGCGAACGCAGGAAGTAAATTTTTTTTGGTTCCTCTCTTCTCTCTCTTTTTGTTTTTTTCCTTGCGACGACATTGCGAAAGGAATACGTTGGCGCTAATTGAATAATTGGCCATTAAAAACACATTGCGAATAATCAAATAACTGCGATATGCCGAACTTCCCGGGCAACGCCACGTACGGGCACGCGAGAGCGAAGAACGGCCTGTGTGGTTGTTGTTTCTTTGCCTCGGCGGTTTGAATATTTATTTATTTAATTTTTTTCTTTTTTTTTTTTACAAACGGGCACGTACTTAGTAAAAGAAGTGAGGACAAACTCTTACCTGAATGCGTAATGATGCTAACATTTTGTATGGTGGGCTATGTCTGCATCTTTACCTTATGGAAAACTAAATGGTTAAAGAAAAAACATTATGAAAAAGTTTTACATAGACATGTGTCCTCCTCTCAAAAAGAAGTGTGGAAGCTGAAGTTGGATATTATTTGAGGTTTATTATAATATCCAAAGAACTTCATGCCACAAACTAAAGACCTACCTTATGCCCCCTGATAAAGAAGAGTCCAGAAAAGCATGGTTAAGGTGATAACCAACGTTCATGTTAATATAAAAGGTAAAGCTCCAGAAAACTACTACGACATTTAAATGATAAAGTTATGTTTTGCATCACAGGAACTTGAGACAAAATATTTATCTGCTGGGTTGAGAGTGTAGGAAAAGTCATCGGAATATTTGAAATTTAAACAGTCAATTGTTAAAGAAGTATATTTGATTTTAACACAAAGGAGAACAGAAGCAAAAACAGATTTTGAAGGACTTTTATAAATGAATGATAATGCTGTATTTGGAAAAGATGATGAAAAAATGTTAGGAATGCGACAAAAACATAAGACTTTGCTACATCTTGGCAACCAGGCCTTCAAAGTTAATTAATAGACCAAGTTTTGAATGAGCGGAGGTGTTTTTCAAGAGAATTTTTGTGCTATTCATTTGAAAAAAGGAGTTTTGAAATGGATAAACCTATTCATATAGGCACATCAATTCTTGACTTGTCAAAAGTTCGTTAATAGTATGACTATTACTAAGATATTTGAAAATCAAAGTATAGGATACAGTTGGTCATTTAATATATATGGATACAGGATAGTTTTATATAGAAATTAGAAAGTGATGTAATATGAGATATGATGATAATTATTGATATATATGATGACAAGTAATTTTATAGTCAGGTGAATGTGTTAATTTTCATCAAATAATAAAAAAGGTTATTGGTAAGTTTAAAAGATGAAATTTGGTGGGAAGGTCATGAGTGAATTATAGGATGAATCAAAGGTCCTTCATGCCATTTTACGTATATTGATAATATAACATTGAAAAGGGTGGATAAGAAGCTAACGGGAATAAAGAAAAATATAAAATCAAGGAAAGAATTAAATTTTAACATTATTCCAAACTGTTTAACTTTAAAAGGAAGAGTAGCAGAAAAATTAATAACAATAAGAAAGTTATAACATCAAATTAATATACAGAAGAGATAAAAGAAAGCATTAGGATTTTTTGATGATAAAAATATATATTTTAGAAGAATGGTCCCATAGTCTCCCTTATCGGTTAATTAGTATGTTGTTAAGATATTGGGTTGGGAATTTTAAACAGGCTACCGCCATCTTTTTACTGCTTTATAAATGATAGAATCAAGCAATAACCAAACCAAAAGTGGAGATGTAATCAGCCTTTGGTAATTAATGGTAAATCAATAAAGAATGTGAGAAATATCAAACTAAATGTTTTTAATTGAAGAATAACCGGGGTAAAAAAGTAAATAAAAAAATCAAGCGGATGATGATTTAATTACAAATAATTTGGAGGTGCAAAAGAAAAAAAAATATCCTGAAATGGACGAAAACTTTGATGGTTATTCAATTGGAAGCAATGGAAAAAACAATTTACTACAATCTCAAAAATGATATGTGGCTCAGGAGGTGGTCAAATAAGAGCATTGAAGAGAAGTTTATCATTAAGTTCTCCCTCAACAAAGACATGTTAAACCAAGAACTAAGTTCCAAAGTAATGGTTTGTGAATATCTCGATGGTGATGACATTAAATTTCGCAAATTAAAGTTAATTGACCCCAAGAGTAGAACATTGACAAATTATTCCATTGGGTTCGCTCTTTGAGTGAATGAAAATATGAAAGGGAATGAAGTGCTTTAATCAAGTAGTCTGAATTTTACATTTCTTGTATGAGGAGGGAGGAAAATCAGTCTCCCCTATTTTGGCTTGATGTCAGAAAGTTTTTCCTTTCCCACCCATTCATTTGAATGGCTGCCTCAGACCCGTTATCCCTGCATCTTATGTGTGTATATATGTAAAGCATATATATATATATTATTAACATACATATATATATATATCATATATTATATATATATATATTGTTGGCCGGGGGTCGGTGGCGAAACGACCGCTAGGTGGGGAAGTTTAGCCGTCTCCACACCGGTTTTCCCCGGAATTATAGGCCATCGCTCCGGATATAATCTGAAGCCGGCAGGCTCAATAATCGACCGTGAAATCGCCAATAATCTCGACCGCGTGGCGTAGGGTTAATTGTCCTACATCCCCAATATACCTAAATAACCCACCAGTCTTGCTACGGGAATCACGCCCCCGGCATCGTCTTTCTCGAACCGGGTCACTCTACCGATGCGGTAGAGTTCCAACTACCGACTACAACTACCTGACCCCGGTTCGGTTGCAGCCAAGCGGAAACTGCCAAAGCCGGTGCCGCTAGGATTAACGGATTAATTATCGGGGATGAAACCCTGTCCTGAACTATCCTTGGACAAATTAAGGAAAGAACAGAAACGAGCAGGGAAACATTTTCTCATAATTTATTTACAATAAAGACAAGGAGGCAAGATTGAAGGCGAATATGGCAGACAGCGAAATTTACAATGATTCAAAGCACCTACTCAATTTCACTTATAGACGGGCCCACACGAGTCCACGACACACATAAAATAAAAGAAACCGGGTTTTTAATTGACCCTCCAGCCGATGAGAGAGAAGAGCTGGGGTTCAGAGTTCGGAGGGGGCACCGTATGGGTCGTCGAAGGTCCCAGCCGCACAGTGTGGGACTCGTCGGCTGCGTGGCGGCAGCCGGCGGAGCAATCGGAGCTCCGGGCGGAGATCAGGGTCACCGGACGGGATCCCACCAAAGGCTTCACGAACAGGCTGGTTCACTCATCTCCGCCACCACCGTCAATCAACTTGTAACCACTCAAACACTCAATCTCTCAGTGCCAATGCACGACAACGGAGTCTGCTCAGGGATATATCTCCTCCGCAAAGGGAGGGGCCGTTGGCGAGAATCACCTCGCTGTCCGTCCCTCATTGGGCCTACGCCTCACCTACCAGGCGGAGCGTGGCCTGTTCGGAAGACCCCATATTTCTCCCGTGCAAGTGGCCTCGATCACGCAGAGCAAGGAGGGTCTGCCCTGAAAGGCCCAACCGTACAAAAACTTATCGTTTTGTCGGGGCCCGATGAGCGCAAAACGCGAGGGCCCCCTCGTTTTAGCAATGGTCACGAGCAGCCAGCGGTGGTGAATGGAGCGTGATGGGGAGGTTTGGGAATGGCTCGTTGGATTAAAAGCCTAACTTAAAGACGTCACAGATCACACACATTTTAATTCCTCCCGCTAAAGCAAAAAGGACTGGGTCCTGACTACACAACGTCTACTTATCTAACTTTGGGATCTGAATGTTGAGTGCGCATGTTTCCAGATTCGTTAACTATATATATATATATAATATATATATTATATATATTATTATATATATATATAATATATATATTGTTTGCGAATTCGCAGCCGCCGGCGTGCGATCGGCCACGGTACTCGTATCGCGGCACGTCGACCCACCGGACGGACAGTTTCAGTCGTGGAAAAAACAACCCCCCCTCTCAGGAACAACGCGCGGAGCTGTCACGGTGGGTCCTTTCGACCCTCACCACAATCGTGCCAATCGCCACCGCGCGTAGGATAGGGTGTTCGCCCAAACTCGACCTACCTAAGTACCTAGCGCGGATGGTTAATTCGGTGGCGATCGTACCCGGCCGCAGGTCGCTCGGACACGAACCGCTTAGCGGTTCGTTCCGTACTGCAGAGTAACCGAGCGGAGTTTATCGTCGACCTCGAGGTTTCCAGATTAGTTACCGGGGAACCTTACACCCCACTACAATCTCTACGCGAATGCAGGATGGAGAGTCAACATAAGGAAGGAGATGAGCAAAGCGGGAACAATTGAACCAAGCACATTTATTCACAACGCAACAGCACAGAAGGCACGTATTCAGTCACGAGGAATAAATAAAAGGGCACGTATTCAAGCACAAAGAAACAGTAAACAGAGAGATAACAACCGACTAGAACCGACACACGGAAAACACTTACACAGTTTTTACTTAACAGAACGGCGCCACCACAACATTTACACAAAAAGCAAAGAAAAAGAAAGCCACACTCATAGGAAGAGGGAAAGACAGGTCCCGTAGATCCAAAAAATGTTTACGTGGATCCTTGAGGATCGGGCAGGTCCCCGAGACCGGGGAGGTCTTTTACCCGCCGTCCCTCTGACCGAAACTATCGACGGCGGGCAAGCCGCAATGTTTCGCGCCCTGCGGCCCGACTCCCGTGCCTGGCGTGGTCGCGAGTTCCTCTCCGGCGCTGCTCCCGCCGACCGTCTTGTTGGCACCACGTTTAGGTGGGGGAGGAACGGGGCCCCTCGGCACTATCTCACGTGAATGGGGGGGGGGAGGGAAATCGCTGATGCTCAGGGAGAGTGGTATGGCTGGCTGGCCTGGATACCGCGACGAGTCGAGCGAGACCCCCACACCGCACACCTCCGTCGCCGCCGCCGTCTTCCCTGCACTCCCTCCGCAACTTCTCTCCCAACTCTTCTCGAACTCCTCCCAGCTTCAACTCACTGCCTCTTTGAAGGTCGCCTTTGCGTCTCGCATCTTTATAGGCTCGGGGAGAGCCGATATGCAAATATGCGGATCTAAAACGGCGAGTTGGAGCGGGGCCACGCTCACCCTCTGTTCAGCCATTGGTCGGGCAAAAAGGGCGTGAACCTCCCTTGAATCGCATATTTGTATAACGGAGGACTCACATACACGCGCTTGGAGACGGGGCCACCAGCCCCTCGCGCTCAGCCCATTGGACGGAGGGGAAGTGGCGTGAAGCATTTTGGATCGAATTTCTCCCTCGGAAAGGCCGCCATTTTCGCGCTCGCGGGGCTCGGTGCGTTTGGGCAACAATCGCCGAACGGGGCCTCTAGACGCCTCGAACGTTCAGTGTTCATAGGTGGTGCGGTTGCTTGGTTGTGAAGGAGATAAGGCGAGAGGTGGGGAGGGTTTTTCTGTGGTGGTTTGATGTTATGTTCGTTTGGGAATTGGCGTGAAGCGATGTTTGCAGGATGGAGTTGTGATGGTAAGAGGTAGTGCGCTGTTTGCGTTGTTGGCTGCTTCAATGGGTCGAAAATAACAATAGAGAAAGAAAAAATCGCCAACTCAAGCGTCGCAGCCCGGATGATCACACATATGTGCCCTCTATAACAAAGGAGTTTGGGCTAACTAAACATGGTTCTTACCGACATTCACTGAAGGAACTCTTTTGTGTAATGCGAATTTCCACAAACCGTACAATATATATATATATATGTGTGTGTGTGTGTTATTATTATGCGTGGAGATATATATATAATTGTATATGTTGTGTATATGTTGTGGCGTGTTGTTTGGTGTAAAATATGTATGCATGTATATATTTAATATATATATATATGATGCATGTATGTATATATATATACTATTGTATATATATACATACAATGTAATATATATAATGGGCAATGGCCAGTTGCAAAATGGGCATTTCAATCAACATGCACGATTGTCAAGGGGATTCAACCGGCAGTGTGCCGTTGGGCATACTGCAAGGCGGACTGAGCTACCGTGTAGGTGGCTACGTCGCCTTGGCTGTTCACACCAGACGATATCGGCCCTGGGTGGACAGAGAACACCTCCACAGACTCTGCCCGCTGACAGACCCTCGGATCAGGGAGGCCAAGAAGTCGGGCAGAGCTGCTTCAATCAGACATGTGAGGACTGAGTGGGACAGAATCCAGCAGCAAATCCATCCAAAAGACTGTTAGGCAAAGTAAATGCGCCGACGATGCACTGCCTGTATCCAAAACAATGGTGGCCACACACGCTATTGAAAGGGGACTTGAATTGCATGACCCTGTGCTGTTCTGTATGTAGAACAAACTGATGAGGATGGTGTATCTTGGTCAAAATACCTTTGACATTGTCATCAGATAAAATGCAATGTTTCAATTAGCAATTGTTGGGTTTTGGTTTTATTTTGAAACTGTACAGATTTTATTACATTTCAAAACAAGTGGGTAAGTTTCTTTTGCGTTTTCAGTAAATATATATATATAGTATATATATATATTATATTATATATATGTGGCCTATGTATATGTATATATATATATATTATATAATAGTATATATATATACATAATACACACAGTATATTAACAGGGTGTGCTTACACACCTTGGTTAAGCATAGAACCATGTTTTCCCTATTTGTCTGGGTCCTCCCCCTGCTTTTATTATTTTCCTTCCTTTTTTAAAATTCATTTATATCTTTTATCTATGGATGTTTCCCCCGACGGTTCTGTGATTTCCTGGTGTATTAGCTTCTAATTTTCCGTTGGGCACATCATCAAAATGTTCAGCTTTCTAACTCACTCGGAAGTACCGCTCTTGTATATCAGTCAATGAGTGAGTCAGTAGTCCATTTACAACTTATACATTAGAATCCACACGAGGTGTTTTTTGGATACGTAAGAAAATTATGTTCTCACACTTGGAAATAAACCCAGGAGTCTAGCCATAAACCAGACCAGTGCTAATGCCAATGAGTTAATCTCTTTCACACTGTAGGGGGAACACATCCATGCCCTCTGCACCACAGTGATGGCACACTCCAGGAAAGGGTCCTCCCCCTGTGGGGCGACAAATCCTGGCAAACCAAACACCCAAACACTAATCCTGTTCGCACATAATATATTTCTAAATGACCCTGTGGTGGTTTGGCTTGCTTCTCTTCACTAAAAACAATGTGGGGATCTTTCAAATGTAAACCACCTAATGCCAGTGGAAGCGGATGCCAGTTTAATGGGCACACATCGTGCCTGTGAAAGCCTGAATGACATTTTATAGCTGGGTTGAGCATTCAAACCAAGCAAGAATAGCTGAGAGTGATTGTGTGTACACAATCTTGGGTCATCCTGCCACCCATCTTCATCAGCCATCTTGCTCTTATGTAAATGGTACAATAAACAAATCACCTCCGATTCGCTGCAAGCTCAAAGTGTTGTTTATTTGGTTGAACATCCACTTAAAATGAGTGGAACGAAACATTTTGAAAAGTTCCATTATCTCACTCTTCACTTCATTTCAACATCATGGTCATTGCATATTGGTTAAGTTTGCTCACAACTTTCTTTATTTAAGAAGATGTAGAAGTTTAAAAACTTTCTTTGTATACTGGTATTTGTAATACCGGCTACGACTGGGTGGCGCTATAATGATACATATTCAACTAGAGAGAATGTGGTCTTCCCCAACCACCCCACTTTTGGGTGTCGTCTTCCTTGAAGTCACCTCCCCCCAGATATGCACCCAGGACAGAAACCGTTTTTATACGAGGTCTAAGGCTCCGAATGGAGCTTGCCACTACACATGGAATGACTGACTGAGAAAATCTTAACAACAGGCCAATGACTTGGGGAAGTGCCATTACTTCCCGGGCTACCCTTGGTATCACAACGTCACCAATCACAACGTCACAATACCGCACTAGAGGGGCATTTCCGAAGCAGGAATTCATCATACCGGGATTGGTCCAACTGAACACATTGGTGTGATCGGTACTTTGGGGTTAACCAATAGTCAACATGCATTTTAAATTTGGTTGATTTGCTAAGTAGTTTTTGATGAGCATAATTTAAACAACAAATAGACAACATATATATACAAATTCACTTTATAGGTAGATATGAACCTGTGTCGGAGAGGCGACCCGTTCAGATTGTGGCCCAATAGCCAAGGAGACTGCTTAGCAGCACCAACTGCTCTGTACGAGTATGTCCCCATGGATGGTTTGGATGGATAACATGAACAAAGGTTTTTCACCAGCTTGGCTGAGACATAAGTAAGTTTATAAATCAATACACAAACTTTTGCATGCTTTCCTAAATGAGATCCTCAAAGAAACAAAGAGGTTTGAAGTTGAGCAGCAGGTTTTGGTAATTATGTAAATTTACTGGAAATAGTGATTTAAAAGGTCAGTTCAAGTGATTAGAAAGACTCATTATTAACACTGTAGGAAACGCACTTTGTTCTGGCCTTAAGGTGGGTTATGGTTGTTGAGTGGATAACAGCCATTGCCTTTTATGTGGCACTGTCAGCACACCTCTGCAGAAGTATTTTTTTATATGGTGAAAGAAAATCATGTAAGTCTCCAAAAAATAGTTTGCTTGCTCTTATTATCCAATCCTCACTTGGCACTGTTGGGTCTTGGTGACTTTTGCCACTTCTGTCTGTCTTGGCCCAGCGTTCCGAATTTAAACGGTCACATTCATTCCTTTCATTTCCTTCTCTTCGGGACGGCACGTCACCAAGGCTCTCTTGGCCGTCCAAACCTTCTCTCCCGTCAGGTGCCCTGCATATTGCTATTTCGACATTAATCTTATTTCATACACATCATGTGCCCAATCCATCTCCACCAACCATTTTGATCCTATGTGTTTTCCTCCCCATTAGCCTTCACAACCTCTTTCTTACGAGCCATGCCAAACCAGAAGATGCTCAAGTTTTCATATTGGCTTGCTGTTGAATGAAATAACAGTTTGCTCATTCTTTGGTGAATTTTCCAAGATTCACATCTCACTGAGTGTACCTCACTTGCCTTTGGGCCAAAGTTCCACAGCTTATGTTTTGGTGTTATACTTCACTGGCACAGATGTTTATACATCTGCATCCTCCCCCTCCTGTTTAGGTAAACAGGATTCCAATATGTAACTTTTTTCCAATCTCTCTTATATTGGTGAATGGTTACACATGATGTTTTGGTGTGTTGCGCATGTATCTCAGCTTTCTGTTTGGCCCAATGTTAATTTTTTCAGCCCAAATGCACCATATACTCCTGTCCTATCATTGCCACTTTCATCCAAAAAATGAGTTATGAGATGAGGAGATGGGGATACACTCTGTGCAGAGCGTTGTGTGCCTTAGCAGTCTCCTTGGTATTGAACAATCCGTGGACGAGTCACCCATCCGACACAGGATACCA
>JAXMNL010000113.1:20783-38656 GCA_035128595.1 Eptatretus atami | reverse complement strand
GATCCTCAAAGATATTTTTACTTTGTAATGGTCAGTAATTTTTATTCGTTATAGTCTCTGATATGTAGCATGTTTAGTTTTTGATAACCTACCATATTATTCGTATAGCTGGCTCTGATTCAGAGAACAGTTCAGAAGTGGAGTCGAGACACGCATCTGGAAGAGATGATATCAATTCTTACTGCTCCTTTTCTCTGAATTGTAGTTGACGTTAATCCGGTACAAGGCTTTTTGATTGAACACAAGATGATGGTTTAGAAGATTGATTTGATTAGCAATACTCCAGTTGGTAACTTTTGCCCTTCATTTATTTAACAAATTAATTATGTGAGACAATCATAAACACCATTATCTGTATTAATCTGCAATTCTGTTTCTTCATAAGCAAACATATGTATCACTTCTCACTTCTCTCCTCTTTCAATGTATATGTGGAAGTATCATCGGTCGTATTAGACTTTCATAGGGTTTCCCTTTTGAGCGCTCGAGGTCAAACGCATAGATTGTATTACAACTTTTAATATGCTGTCTATCCAAATAGGTTTCTTTATTTCCATTACTTCACACACCTTTTGGTAAGACGTTGTATGCTTCACACACTCATGTTTCTTTTCCCAATTAATTCCAATCTTATCTCGTTGGATAAAATGTTCCATCTAGAGAAATCGCGAAGTTGTTTCACACCTTAGCATTATCATCATTTGCCATAATTTTTATCAGTCGCAGTATTCCACCATCTGGCTTTTTTAAAAATGATCTTCACAAGATATCGTGGCTTTTCCTTCCAGACACCTCAAATTCTCACTGTAAATTGGTTTGGTTTAGTTAACGTTTGACTATCCTTCTTTTTGAGGGTATGAATACACAGTGGTTTCTTTGTAGTTAAGTCTTCTATTCACTTCTTCTGTTTTAAGATTAGGAGTATATTTCACTAATATACCAACTCATTTCATCAATTACGAAATTTATTCTGCTCACCAAAAGCACTACCACCCAAGCACCTATTTTCATTATCATTCCTTTGAAGTTGAATCTAATTTAAGACGCCATACAGAACTTAGCATGATCACAAAATTCCAAATTATAAGCCTTTAAGAGGAAACTGCCACACTGTAATCTATGTGACTGCTATTTGTGTCATCATACACGTCTGCCTTTCCTTTGAGTATTTATCTCTTAGGGTCTGTGGTTGTTCCGAGTTGACATATCAGGACTAAAACCTTCGAGCAGACCCTTTCCCATTCTATTCACTGAATGTATAGAGTGTAAATTTTTATCATTTTCAGATACAGCAGATGCATAATGCAACCGCTTCACTTTCTTGTGTTCCAATTGTATCAACGCACACTATCAAACATTTTTCCAGAAGAAATCATTATCGAGTGTAAGCGTTGTGTTATTCCCAGCCTGTGAATTTTATTTAGCACAATTAATTGAAACCTTTCGGATAGATTCAAATAGGTTTTGTTGAATTATTTATTTCACACTTTTTGTACATTGCATTCCAGTCTGTTACAGTTATTGCATTTACCTTGAAGTAATCTTCTTTTAGTGGAGTTTGAGATAATAATAGTATCATCCAAATCATATGTCTTCATTTTGCTCCATAACTTGTATTATTTATTTAAGGAAAAAAGATGTTAACTTTGAAAACCCTGACTCATGTATTTAATTATTTTCTGTCGTTCTTTGGGGGAGGCAACTGAGTTTTACCCTTTTTTAATTTCTTTTATTGCTTGTAATTTATGAGATTCCTTTTGGCATCTTTTATCTCTTTACAGTCACCTGCTACATTTCCCACAGCAGAGCAGTGAACAATTAGGTCTTTATGTTTAAGAATAGTTTGAACCGTACCATTAGAGTATCAATTATTCCATCTCCTTCTAAATTGATGTCCGACACCCCTTTGTTCTACTTAGGTTTATAGTATGCTCTCTAATCCAAGATTACTAACCTTCACCACTTGTAGTATGGGAAAGGAACATCCTGCATCTCTCCTGTATTATTTTATATTTTCCCAATCGTGTTTCTTCACAATATAAGCCATCGTATTTTTTATTTGCAAAATTTCACGTAGGTGAATTCCTCATGGATATAACTTCTCCATTAAAAGAAATCAACGAATTCTTGGTCGGTGTATAACAAGATTTACTCTGTGTATGTTTTTTTCCTGACACAGGGAGATAAACACAATTTTTTTAGGTTCCATATGATATTGTATATACCAATGGGGTTGAGTATTTGCACTTGAATGAAAATATTGTATTTGTTTTTATTCCATCATTATAAGCACCAATCAAATCAATGCAGCATGTGAATTAATACTGTAATTTATTCCTGAAGGATCATTGATGACATTATCATGTAAACGTCCATGAGTTTCAATCTTTTTTGAGGAGAAACCATTAACTCCTCCTAAATGAATTATCACAATTGTGAAATCAAACGCTTGTAGTTATTTTTAAGTTTAATCGTTGATTTTGAGTATGTTTTGAATGTCTATAACAATATTTTTTGGTTCATCACCCTGTTTCTTTCATAGACGAGCTTTCGGAGATATTTGGGAATCTTCATAATGCTCCGGGTGAGATGTTATGCGTTTTTGTATCCACTTCCGGGATTATAACTAACTTGTCATTTTTATCAGTTTATATTAAATAAGGTATTTAATAAGATTCCATAGACAATAAAGATGGCCTCAATATTCTTTGTTGTGTCAAAGTTGTGTGGGTATCGGATGAGATGTGTGGTCGGCTTGTTGTGAAATGGAAGCTAGGATTGTGCTTCTTCATCCTTATTGTAATATGGATAAAATGTCTTTATATTGATATTTATTAATTATTTCATGTTCAAACTTGTCTAAATGGCTGATGCTTCATTAAAACAATTGTTTTTCCATGCTTCTTACTGCCTAACAACAATATTACAGTCTATTAACTAATTGTGATGGGTCATTTGGAAGAAAACTAACACCCTGAACCAGGATACTTAAAGTCCTGAATAATGTGTTTCTCCTTCTCATTTTTCTACTTTACCAGAAAGACTAACCCTATAGGTATTAAGAGAGTCCAGCAGATCAATATAATTACTCATCATCATTATTTTTCATATCCAATGGTTTATTCAAATAGTACTTTTGATTTCATCCTCACAGTTGAAGCCTTTGTCCTTCCATCTTTTGTGAGAAGAAACATTAATCTCGGAGTTAGTTTGAGAGGAGGTTGAGCAGAACTCAAGAACCTTGAATTATCATTAAATCAATACCTTTTCTTGAACAAGATGAATATTGCTGGTTGTTCTGTTGGAATGAGTCCTGCTTTGGTTTTTGAATCCGCTGATATTCATTGTTTTGAGAGCATTCACAATATAATCAGGGGGTCGATTCCATCTCTTCTCAGTTGTTGAAATAATGCCTTGCATCATCATATTCTAATTCTCCCTATATGCTCTAATTCTTCCTCCGTCATTTTGAAACTGAAATCTTTTACATTTGGAGCTTTCTAGAGTATATTTTATTTTGTGGGAATGTGGAAACATCTATAAATTTTTTTCTGGAAGTTTTTTTAAAAGTGGGTTTGAAAAATTTCTCTTGTTTTCTTTCCAAATGCTTCTTCCACACCGTTAGTTTTTGTCTGCGTTGCTTCTTTATGTCTTTCCTGTTGTTTTTACAATTTTGAAACCATCTCTTTGATGTTCCTTAAATCTTCTGGCTCTTTCTTTCGCATACATTTATTTATTGGAAAATAATCATTTAA
Organism: Eptatretus atami; assembly: GCA_035128595.1. NCBI lineage: Eukaryota > Metazoa > Chordata > Myxini > Myxiniformes > Myxinidae > Eptatretus > Eptatretus atami. The sequence goes on along the minus strand of JAXMNL010000113.1, from coordinate 34,901 downwards.
TGAATTGTAAGATCACCAGGGAAATTTTTCCTTTTCTTCATCATCCAGTGATGTGTTCAAATAAATCCTTTTCTTTAAATATTTCATCAAATTCTTATTAAGACATTAATAACGATTGGTAATTTCTTCTTCACTAATACTTGCATCTCTGCTTTTCATACGTTTGCGTTGAGTTTTCTTCATCAACATCAAAAACGAATGATAAAACTCTTCACTCCGCTCAGATGTTTAATAATTTGTCTGTTCCTTCTGGATTTATGTTCTAATCAGCCTCAGACCACCAGATTTTAGTTTCCTTAACTCACTCTTTACATGTGGAATATTTTGTTGTACAAGAGAAACCTCCTCAAATATTGACGCTTCTTCCTCAATCGCATATGTTCCTCCACTGAAATATAGTGTAATCTTCACCTTTTACTTCTCCAGGTCTTTTATTGCTCTTGTTGTTGTTGATACAATGTCGTATTCAGGGTTTTTTAAGTAAATTTACAATATTCTTCTTTGTAACTACACAAGAACCTATGATTTATGAAAGTTTTTTCAGAAGCAGTATTTACCCACAAGAATTTATATATAATTGTTCATTTATATATGTATTATTTATTAAAACAAAAAATATATATCCCTTATAATATCATCATCTTTGTTTAACAACAATATAGTTTATTATTTTTCAGTCGTGTGGCTTCATGTATCTCCAAATTCTTTAACTCTGACATAATGTGAACAGTAATCTCTCCAAAATTGTTAAATCTATTGAATTTAACTTGATATAAATATAAGGTATTATTGCATTGTTTCGATGGATACGACGAGGAAGTTGAAAGTACGATTGACTAAGATAAATACAATTACAAAAGAATGTCTCCCTCTTGGTTGTCGTGGCTGTCCATTACCGGTTTGGTTTTCTCTCTTAATAACAATCTGCAAAGATAACGAGGTTCTTTTTGGATTTATCCAATCTTGGGAGACGGTATGTCATTCCGTATTATGCACTAGAATACAAGTTATCGTTGATTTCTTTTACATCTCTGTGTATCAACATAAATAGTTTTGACTTAGTATCTCAATGTTATTATGCATTTAGGTTTTTTTTGAGTTTAAATAAACCGATTATTCATTCTTTTTGGAAGTCCAGCATTAAAACTTGTGAGAGTAACAGTTGATACTCTGGTTGAAAACTCGACTTTGTGAAAGATTATTAAATTATGCATAAATTAAAAGTTGGGAGTGAGGAGCATCTTTAAAGTAGTCAGGTTTTTCCACATCCGCTTGAACCACTCTGAGGCATTCTTAATGAATTTGGGAGATTTTTTATGGTTGTTTAAATTTTATCTATTTCCCAAATGGGTAAAAATCATGTCATTTTATATTATTTTTGGAACAGTTATTTAATTTGTTTGGCTTTTTAGAACTCCTATATTTATCCTAGTCAGGTTTAATTTTCAAAGATAATTCCATTATCTATTTATGCAATATCTTGTGTGATATTTTCCCTGAAAATCACATCCAATGATAATATATAACAACAAATCCTTTGATAGCATTTCTCTAATACGTTCTAGTTTTCTTCCCTTGTAAGAGAATAGGTGTTATGACCTCTTATACTCTTACATTCATTTTTTCTTAATCAAATCTGTAAAGTAATTCATTTTTGGTGTAAATCTAAAAGAATGTATTTTCCTTTTTATATTTTTTATAACATTATTAGAAGATAATCACAAATATACATTGTTTATAGGCTTTTGACTCTGTGTTTAATCCCCGTCTTTCACAGCGCAGGAAATTCTCAAAACTTGGGTCATAGGAGAATCAGGGAATTCAAAGAGTCAATCGAGTAACTATTCATTATTTATAAAGTAAAAACTTTCTTAAAACTGAAATTCATCTATACTTTCAGTTGCATATTGACTCAATTTAATATTTATTACCCGCATCGAACTAATATCACTTTTATTTTTCATACGCAAGATTCAAGCTAACAACATTTTTTATATTAAAGGTAATTTTAAAATGATCCTTAACTAACTATTGGAACGAAATGTCAATTTCACCTGATATTTACATCCTTTATTTCATCAGGATTACATCTTTAGGGTTGTTTGAAAAAAATACAAATTTCTCCTTGCATATTACGATGGTCTTATCTTTGTCTTTCTAAAAAGCTTCATCCATAAAGGTTTTTGTTTTTTGATACTTTTTCTTGTTTCATTGCTTTTTCTAGTTTGAATATATTGCCAGAAGGAGAGGAGAAACTTTTGTTAGAGATACTTTAATTGATGTTTCTACCAGGTATCACTAAAAGCCCTTCACTGAAGGAAATCTGGAAGAACTCATCATATCCACCATAATTGTTTTTATCCAATAGTTGTTATATTATGCTTGGTTCAATTTTACATCCTTGACATATTTCTCATTCTTTTACATGAAAGAGATTGATTGAAACCGTTGTTTTGTGTCTTGAAACATTGTATTGTATTAAGTGAAAAAGTTGGAGGATAAAAAATTAAAAAAAAAAAAATATGGTTTTAAGCACAGATTCACTGTAAATAAACGAAATTTTCATCACGAACTTTAGTTTAAGCAAAGTTTTGATTATATAAATATGGTGAATACAACGTACTGCGTTTAGATGTTTGTAATCACGATATAAAACATTAATAGAAAACACCTCCGAACGCAAAAACACACATTAATCTATTTCATCAAATTATCTCCTCTTGAGGTTGGAAAGAAAACATTGTGATAATCGCTCAAAGGATGTTTTGAAGAACTAGTTATAACAACATCTTGAATCACAAAACAACAAGAAAAATGAGTTTAAAGTAAAGGGAGACTATTTATTGAAAACATGATGGGCATTAAAGGACATATAATAAGGATTTTTAAAATTTGGAGAACCCCGGTACATCCATCAATAACTGAATCATTGAAATAGTGAAACTGATGTTTGAAAAAGTTTTAAAATAGACATTAAAAGAATGAAATTAAAGTTTTATATGGGAGTGAAATGAATATGAAAGTACAAGATGAAGACAAACTCCTTTATATGAGAACAGATCTTTATTTTATAACATCATTTTGCAAGATTTTTTTTGAATAGTGGGGTTTATGAGAATCTCAAGAAAGAGAGGATGTTGATGAATACAGTGGGAAGTGATTAGACATTTTAAAAAATCATCTTTTAGGTATACACATTCAAAATCAAACGCCTCTGAAAGCTTCTTCTTAATATTGAATTACCAAATAGAAATAAACCTAAAGAAAGGCAGTTTTGTTAATATTAAGAACAATGAAATAAATGTTTTCGTCTGGTCTGTCTTGCTCACTTACATCCACCAAAAGTAATTCAGAAAGAGTAAAATCAATATATGAAATATGAGATACTTGGACATTCAGAAGATTTTAAAATTCCCATGCCACTACAGATAATTCCAATTTGAGAAAAAGAATAATCTTCTATAATGTATACGGATTAACGGATACAAACAAAAGTTCAAATATTAATAATTTCAAAACAACTATAAAAATGACGAAACAACGACATTGAATCTTTTATATTTTGTGTTTGGAAAAGATATTCACATACACATACATCATAATTGTATCAAAGATTATCTCTTCTCAGGTTTCAGAACAGCAAACAAATATATCTTGTACAGCGAATGTCTTAATTCCATTTCAATTACAAAAGAACGATTTAGAACAACAATTCAAAATATTGTAGTAATCATTAATAGCTGTATTAGCAATGCCTAAACCTAGGTAAAAAGATTTATTTTGAAAGATTATAATAATCTAATCATGCACCCATTTGTGATATACCGCTGATTTTGAGTGTACCTTAAAAAGATAAAATACTGCTTCTCCTAATCCAAAAGAATCATATAGAAATAAATATCAAAAAACATATTCCCTTGTGTTTCTGTTATTATATCAATGCATCTGTTGGAGAAAAGTAGAATAAGACTTGAACATTATAAATGGAAAAAATGCTTCACAAGAGTTTTGTAAATGATTAGAAAAAGGATTCTTATAAGACTAACTAAGTTAATGAAAGAAACAAATGAAGCCGTGAAATTAACCAAAGAAGAAAATTATAATTTTAGAAAAAGCAATATCTGTCATATAATTTGTGAGGAGGAAATTGAGGAGTTCAAAGTTAGGGATCATTGTATCTTCTGGTAAATATAGAGGTCCGCTCATTCCTGTTGTATCTTAATTATAAATTACCTTCTTTTATTCATCTTTCTTCACACAGCGCCAAACTATGATACACATCTATTTATAAATGAACTTTCAAAACCAGGGAATATTTCTGCCAATAACAAACACAAGTCAAAGTATATTTTCATTTACAAAAAATGATATTCACAAAACCTATAATCTCGTATTAGGTTCCTAGATTCTTACAAGTTTATGGGAAGACCATAGCACCTAGCATCAAATCTAACTCCAAACAGGCTCTTTTCCAAATCTTATTCATTTCTTTCCAAAGAGGAAATTCTAACTAAAGAGGAATCAGATTAAAGAGAGATTCAAAGTTAAAAGGAAATTCTAATTAATGAGGAAAATTAATGAAGAAATTCTTACTGAAGATGAAATTCTAATTGTAAAGAATTCAAACATGAATGAAATTCTAACTAAAGAGGAAATTCTAATTAAAGATGAAATTCTGATTAAAGAGGAAAATTCTAAACTAGAGAAGGAAATTCAAACAAGGAATGAAATTCAAAGTAAAGAGAAATTCTTACAAGGAAGGGAATTATCCTTATGATTATATCATTCATTTAGAGATTTTTAAAGACACAACTTCCTTCAAAGAAAGTTTCTAATAATACGCTTTATGAAAGAGATAGTGGATAAGGAATATAAACACCGCACCAAGAATTTGGAAAATAATTTAAGATAAAGACTGGAGAATATCATGATTTGTATCTAAAACAGATGTTTTAATTGTTAGCTGTGTTGTTTGAAGCTTTAGATCACTCTGTCATAATAAAAATTGTTATGGATTAGATTCTGCTCACTATTTCACAGCTCTGGTTTAGGCTTGGAGTGCAAATGTGAAATGACAAAAAAGATATTGATTTAATCAGTGAATGTAGATATGCTTTTGATGATTGAGAAGTCTAAGAGAGGTGGAATATGCACAAGTATGTTCAAAAGATATGCTAAACAGCAAAAGTGAATAAATATCTTCCAAATTATGATAGTGAAAAGTAGTATTATTTGATGTATTTTGATGCTAATAATTTGTATGGGCTGGGCAATGTCCTCAATCCTCTACCTTATGGTAAATTAGAGTGGGTGGAAGAAGGATTATGAAAAGGCTTTGATGAATATGTTATTTCTTCTCAGAAGGAAATTGAATGAGGAAGAAGAAGGTTTATTATTTTGAAAGTTGATTTGAGGTACCGACGTGATCTTCCATAATGAAGCATTAAAGACCTTCCTTTTGCATGTGAGAAAGAAACCCCAAAGAAGCAATGGTTAAGTGATTATCAAAAAGTTTTAATATTAAGGCAAATCAACAGAAAAGTTTATTAACAACATCTATGATAAAGAGGGATATGTTTTGCATCAGAGAAGCTTTAAAACAGTTTTTGAGAGAAGGATTGAGAAGTAGCTAAAATTCATAGAGTTTTAAAATTTAAAAAGCAAATGTCCTTGGATGAAAAAGTATATTAAATTCAATACAGATATGAGAAAAATACAAAAGTAATTGAAGGGGATTTCTATAAATTGTGAATAATGCTTGTCTTTGGAAAGACAATGGAGAATGTTATTGAAACAGGCAAAACATAGAATTTGCACTCATCTTGGAAAGAGCTTCGAGATTGATAAATAAACCAAGTTTTTAAGAGAGTAAGAGGTTTTTTCAGAGAAACTTTTCTGCTAATTCATATGGAAAGGAAAGTATTTGTATATGGATAAACCAATTTATATTGGAAGCGCAGTTCTTGATTTATCAAAGATATTATGTATGATTATTGTAATAATGGCTTAAAGAAGAGTATGTGAAAATGTTTCATGTTGTTATGGACACTGATGTTTTTATCTAGTAATAAAATACTGATGATGTTTATAAAGATATGAAGAAAAATATGGAGTATAATGATACAAGTAATATTAAGTAAGAAGAGGCGAGTTATTTTCCAAAAGATGAAAAGGTTATTGGTAGTTTAAGGATGAGTTGGGTGAAAGTAATGAGTGAGTTTGGATTGATGAGCAAAGGCATTATTGCTTATAAGTATTGGGTGATCAGATTGATTTAAGAGGTTAAAGGGAATTAAAGAAATTGTAATAAAGAAATCAATAAACTTTTTTTTTTTAGAATTATTATAATTGTTTGATGAATAAGAAAGACAAAAGAAAAAAATTAGAAAGAATACAATAGAAGTTTATATAACATAGCATATTAGTGGAAGAATGTAAATAGAAAAGGCATTTAGGAGCCTTTGATGAAAGAGATTTTTTTAGATAATGGAAATAGATGTGTTCCATATGGATATGTATGTAAAGGAGTGTATAGATAGATTGTGGTTTTAACAATGGGGAGATGGGTTAGGGTTTTTAAGGGCTACGCCCGCGTTTTTTTCACAATATATAAATGGTTAAACCAAGTATCATGAAACAAAGAGTGGAGAAAATCTCAGTCTTTGTATATAAATCGAACATAATGAATGTGAAAAATATCAAAATAAGTTCTTATTGAAAAAATAATGAAACAAGGTAAATAAAAAAATGAAGCGATCAATTTAAAAACTAGTAAGTTTAGAGGATGTAAAGAAACAAATAACATATCCTTCATGGACTGAACCTTCGATGGTTATCAAATTGAACAATGGAAGAAGACAATTTACTATAATGCTCATAAATGAATATGTGGCTCAGGAGGTGGTCAGATGAGATCATTAAGAGAAGTTTATATCACATTTCGTAATGGCACAAAAGGGTATCTTGAAAAATATAAAGATTCAAATGGTTTTGTTTTAAAATCTTTTAGATGGGATTATTGGTGCAAGAAAATTAAACTATTAGGAATATGAGAATGACAACTCTTTAATAGGTTCATGAGTGAGCTAAACAAAATGCCATTGGGTTATTTGGAAAAAGAGTGTCCTAGGTAAAAGGGAGACAAACCAATATACCTTGGATAAAAGGGTGTAAATTTTAAGGGAAAAAAAAAAAGTGAATCGCTGAAAATCCCCCATTTCATTTAACATTGGGGCAAAGTGAGCCAGAATCAGTATATGCACCCTACCACGAATAACAAAATCAGACAAACAACACAGAATATACAAAATCAGATATAACTCCAGAATAACAAAATCAGACAACAAACATGACAGAAACAAAAATCAGACAAACATAACGAATTAACAAAATAGATTAAAAACACAGAATAACAAAATCAGACAAACAGAGAGAATAAAAAATCAGACAACATAGAGAATATACAAAATCAGACAAACAGAAGAATACAAATATTCAGAGACAACAGACAGAATAACAAAATCAGACAACAGACAGAAATTATTACAAATCAGACAACAGACAGAATAACAAAATCAGACAAACAAGACAGACAGAATAACAAAAATCAGAAAACAAACAAGATCAGAATAACAAAATCAGACAACCCAAACAGACAGAAATTAACAAATCAGACAAACAGACAGATATGTACAAAATCAGACAAGAACAGAACAGTCATAACAATATCAGACAACAAACAGAACAGTAATACAATCAGACACAAACAGAACAGAATAACAAAATCAGACAAACAAACCAGAATAAAATCAGACCAACAAACACAGAATACAAAATCAGATAAACAACCAGAATAACAATCAGACAAACAAACAACATGAATAACAAAACAGAATAAACAAACAGACAGAATAACAAACAGACAAACAAACAGACAGAATAACAAAATCAATAAACAAACACAGAATAACATAAATCAGACAACAATACAGAAACTAGAAAACTCAGCCCAAACAAACAGACAGAATAACAAATCAGATAAACAAACACACAACAAGTTTTGGAAACGAGTGTTTTTTTTTCATTTTTAAGGTTTCAAGAAAAACACCCACAAAAACACTTGCTTTAGAAAATCATTGATACATTTTTGCATTTTAAACCAGCTTCTGCGATCTTCGAAGATGGACGCGTGTGAGGTTATGTTTTCACCGTTACTTGTTTTTGTTATCTGACTATCGTGTTGAACATGTGACTAACCGTTAGCTCTATGCACGATGGAAGAACTCCTCGAGGGATTTTCTGCGAAACTTGTGTGGGGGGTTAGGTATGGTCCAAGGATCATGCCATTAAAATTTTGGACTTGGTCCCGCCCCCCAAAAAAAAAAAATTTGGTTTGAGAAAGAACAAATTTTTTTTTTTGCATTTCTACATGTTTTAAGTTTGATTTCCAACCCCCCCCCCCAAAAAATTGTATACCCCCCCGAAAAAAAAATAGAGATTTTTTTTCTTTTGGGCTATTTCTACATGTTTTCAGTGATTTCCAGACCCCCCCCAAAAAATGTGTTAGCGGCCCCCCAAAAAACAGAATATTTTTTTTTTGGCTTGTCTACATGGTTTAAGTGATTTCCAACCCCCCCCCCCCAACAAAAAAAATGCTGGAGAAAAGAACTATAACATGTCAGCACTAGTTGACATCATAATTTTAATGAATAAGAATAAGGTTCACTTGAGTGACGCGAAGCAGTATATGGCGGGCGGAGGTTTTGCACTCTACTCGAGTGCTCCCGCCTCTAGTTTTTATTTGATCTGTGTTGATAAATTGGCATGATGGGCTGAATACTCCTGCTACGTCTAAATTTCTGTGAATTCGTTGATGAACAGTGATTTTTCACGCATTGAGAGATTGGGCCAAAAACTATGTATAACATGAATATTTTCAGAAATTGTATTGGCGCCGATATGTTCTCCCTGATCAGGCATTGCATGGCAGAGGCACTGTGCTCTAGCCGAGTGCCGCTTCTAATTTTGAAATGCTATCTTGTTTCATATTACACAATTTATTGTCAGCTTGGTCACTTTTTATAGATGTCTTTTTAGAATGGAAAAGTCCCTGACATATATTATTATAATAGAGCTTATGGTGTCTGTAGCCTATGTCCAATGAGTAGTTCACTCGCACGATTGGTCGCCTCACTGGACCATTGGGTGTATCGTTTTTGCCGTAATCCTTAATTACTCCTTCGAAGGACAGGCTGCTTTTCACAATCTCGGTTGGCATTAGCTGGCTGACATACACCCACAAAATAATCATACTCCATTTTGTGAAGCAGTTCAGCACGCAGGCTCAGGCATTAGTGACACAAGCCTTTGCTTCACCCAGTGGCAATTGGCATTATCGTCAGGTAGAAGTAACCACTATTTTACTATCTGGCTTATAGACAGTCACTTAGCATGTTTTTTACTTCATATACAGGTGTTGAAAAAGTTGATGCAACTGTAAATCCGTCCATTGGGACCATAACTCTGTTCAGAGCGTTGGTGCTGCGAAGCAGTCTCCTTGGCTATTGGGCCAAATCCTGGACAGGTCACCACTCTGACACAGTATACTTGAATGACTCAGTCATCCCAGCAAGTTGGTACTCTATTTTGCTGACCTCAGAAGGATGGCAGGCTGAGTCAACCCCCTGGTGAATTAATTCAGGGCAGACAACGAGGCTTGAACTCAGGACCACTCAGGACCTCGGATCCACGCCGCCACCTCTAACCATGAGCCAACACCAGGCTACAACTGTAAATGTTGATGAAATCAACATAAATGTTGATAAAGCCTGGTGTTGGCTTAGTGGTTAGGGTGGTGGCTTGGATCCTAGGGTCCCTGAAGTTCAAGCCCGCGTTGGCTGCTGAATTAACACCAGGGGGTTGACTCAGCCTGTCATCTTTCTGAGGTTTGCAATGAGTACCAGTGTAACTGGTAAGAGGGGCACTGCATCAAGCGGCCTATCCACGCCCAAAACTGATGAGGCAACCAGCAGCCAAAAGGCTGCACACGAAGGGAAGCGGTATTGACGGATTTATTAAATCTGTATTGGTGTGGTGCAAACATGATGGGCTGAATTGTCCTCCTCCTGCACAGAATTTCTCTTGTAATCCTTGTAGAGAAACAGAAACCTCAGGAACGTGAACCAAACATTTCTTGAAAGCTTATGAACATTTATTGAAAACATTTCTTGAAAGGTTCACCTCAGGAAAGTGAACCAAACATTTCTTGAAAGTTTTCGATCACTGATTGCTTCTTGCTGAAGTCACTGCGAGAGTTTAGTGAAGAGCCAAAGGTCCTGAAATTGGCATTTACACAAAAATCCTTGAAATTGCCGTTCTTGATGTGTACCCCTCCGCGATTCAGGCAGGCATTGATCCTGACTCCAAAGCTCTGTCCTACTTTCCTGTAGGTCTCATGTGGCACTGCCTGGAGGTGTCTGACACTCCTGCTTCAGGTCATCCAGTGTGACAGAGCGATTGGCGTGACATGATATCAGTTGGGCACGCTCGCATCTTTCACTGAGCCAATTGCACATATCCAGTCTCCTTCTCATGTGCATCTTACTCAGTTTATGCCTAATTTTGAAGTGATGTTGGAAAAGCTTCAGTTCCTTATGAGGATATGCCAGACTGATGTTGGTTTGATGCCGAGCTCCCGGGAGTGCCAGAGCGTGGGACTTCTTCGGACTGTCCACTGCAGAATCCCCGCACGGTGTCTGATGTTGCTTGGCTCTTGGTGACTGATGCTGGCCTGCCACTGTTGCCCTTGCTCTGGTTGTGCACTGTACCCTTGTGCTCAAAATGTTTCACGATATGGTGAATGGCAAAATTTGTGGGTCCATCACATGGTCTGAAGGTCGTATTCCCAGCAGAACCTCCGGCGGGTGTCTCCATATGATTTAGTCTCATACACACAAGAACCACCATTTTGTCTTCTGCTTCACTGTCAGTGCATAGTATGAGCTACGGAGCTAGAAATCCCAGGGAACAAAATACCACGATATCACCACCAAACCCTGAAAGGAAAACGGTATCGATAAAAAAACAAAGGAAGTGGCAGGAAGTCAAAGTTCTATCAATCTTCTTGAAACTCCACTGTATGTACAACTTGTTTTACACTTGCCAGAGAGGAGGGTATCACAGTTGGGTCTGTTTGTTATTTGCAAATCGAATGTTTGTTACTTCAAGTGTATTGGTCAGTCCGATTTTGTTTTTCTGCCTGTTTGTCAATCGCCTACAGGTCACAATTCTAAACGATCGTCATGAAACGTTACCGAGTTGTGAGGGTTTCAACTGAGAAGCCTATTGATTTTGAGGTCAAAGGTCATCTTGAGGTCGAATTTCTAAAATTTTCATTTTTCTTCTGATTTGACTTGAAAATGAAACAGCAATTACATAGTGGCTCAGTGAATTGGGAAAGCAACTATTTGCGGCTCAAAAGCTCAAAGGTCAAGTCAAGGTCGAATTTCTAAAATCATCAAATTTCATCTGAAAATCGTCAACTTTCATCCGATTGACCTGAGCTTATGATTAAGAGTTTCAATTTTAATCTTGATGAAATGGCCAATTTGATGTATCCATGGCAACCTTTGGCGAGAGGGTGGATTTTGCAAGTATCATGCTCTGCACGATGTCCTTTCTTTATTTCTTGCAAAATCGACGGTTTTTCAGTACATTGGTTTGTCGATTTTGTTATTCTGTCTGTGGGTAGTCGATATATCTACCCTTATTGTCAGGTTTTCCGTCGTTATGTCTGTCTGTCTGTCTGTCTGTCTGTTTGTCTGTCCAGGCCAGTACTCCGTAAATCGTAGGTCCGATTTTGATGAAACTCTGGTGGTAGGTTTCATACGCATGACCTAGCTGTGCGCGTTTGAAACCGTTGCTATGGATCCTCGGTTGCCGGCCCACGGCCTTTCAAAGTTTCAAAAATATCTAAAAACATGCAAATATCGAAATTCAAAAATCAAACTATGATCGTTTTGTGGGCAACACATTCAGCCTCCTTTGACAAAAAAATTCAGCCTGCTCCCAAGAAAACTGTCGGAGAAGTATGACTTTGAATAAACCCTGGTCGAAAAACAATAAAAAGCGAAGTTCGTTATATCTCAGAGACTATGAGTCAGATATACATGAAACTGGGTATGGTAGGTTTCATGGTAGTCCTAGTTATGTGTGAGAAAGAACCGTTGCTATGGACGCTTTTGTGGCTAGTAACGGCTGAAAAACGACTAAATTCGACTTGATCGACTACCCATGTCCGCCTACCGGCTTGTCCTGTCTGTCTGTCTGTCTGTCTGTCTTTGTCACCGATGGGTCACAATTAGCGATCTTCACGAAAAACTTCACCACATGGTAGAGGCCTATTATTTTAGAGGCCAAATTGGCCAAAAGGTCAACATACGTCCAAAGGTCAACAACTTGGTGACATTATAAAATCCTCATTTTCATTGGATTGACTTGAAATTTGACAGAGGACTTATATTTCAGGTCACCGAATTCAACCACCAATTATTTTGGAGGTCCAAATGGGCCAAAATGTCACATAGGCCAGAATTCTAAAATTGTCAATTTTCTTCCGATTCACTTGAAATTTTAAAGAGGAGTTGCATGTTGGTCATTTAATTCAACCAGCAATTGTTTTTTGAGGTCAATTTTTTGTTTTCTTGATTTTGCAAGTGTCGTGCTCTGCATGACATCGTGCTTCTTGTTATTACTGTTTGTCTGTTTGCTTGCTGTAAACCGTCTAAAGATCACAATTTTAAGCCGATCTTCACGAAATTTCCCCAGCTGGTAGAGTTCGTCATAAGCAAGAAGCCTATTGTTTTTTGAGGTCAAAAGGTCAATGAGGCCAAATGTCAACATCTTAGAAGAGCTGGCTGAGCTTCATTCTCAATTTGCGCCAAAAGGTTTGTTGATCTCATTGGCCAGTAAAGACCATCCGATTTATAAAAAGTGATTTCTTAAGTGGCGGCTTTTTGGGGTTAAGGATTATTTGATCCTTCAAGTAGACCTTCTAGCCTTCCAATCTAAACATCACGCCCAAACTGCCCCTTCGGTATTTGGACACATAGTGTGAGATGTGTTTTAATTACATTTGTTAAGAAGTTTTAATCCCTGGGGTTAACGGATTAAGAAAGGGCTAATTAGGGTTCATTAAGAGTTCAATCTCAATTGGCACCCACACCGTTCTGATCTCATAAGATTGCTTTACCCATTCACCAACTAAATTATCACTTAAGGAACGATTTTTGTGGGGTTTACGGATAAGAAGGGTCTTAAGGACGCAAGGGTCTTCACATAGCCCTTTGGAAAAATTCATTTGATTGAGCTGACGCCAATTCATTTACATGACGGGGGTCTATAGATAGTTTACAAAAACACAAATTAAAACCATTTAAGAAACCATAGTGCCTGGGGTTAATGAATAAAGAAAGGGCTAGTTTAAGGGTCCATTAAGGTTCAATCTCAATTTGGCACCAACACTCGTTCTGATCTCATAAGATTTGCTTCACCCACCTACTAACTAAATTCATCACTTAAGAACGATTTTTGTCTGGGGTTTATGGATAAAAGAATGGTCTTAAAGGGCGCAAGGATCTTCACATAGCTGGAGAAGGATAACACGCAGAGGCAGAGGGCACATTGAGATAATGAAAAAAAGCGATGACGCGGTGTAGTCTATGTTGATTCTAATGTGTATTGTTAGATATATGTGGCACGATGATCATCAAACGCAAGTGATATAAAGGCAAGATGAACACACAACATCTCAGTGAAATCGATTTGATATCCACTGACGGGCCATGTTGTGATAACCTGGGGAAAATTCAAACACATTGGGGGTCGAAAAATGTACATAGCATAAGTAAATTGAAAGTGAAGAGGGTGCTATAAGATGCAGCTGTCACTGTCATGTATGAGTTTTATTAGGTTACTACAAAATATCGTCCCTGTGCTAACAGTCAGAGGGAGATGACATAATGCCCGTAAACACAGAATGATATAAGAAATTGCTGTCTAATGTCTCGGAAACGATGGGTCTACGTCTGGTACACGAAACAGATGCATTTTTTGAACAAA
>JAXMNL010000112.1:134000-148179 GCA_035128595.1 Eptatretus atami | reverse complement strand
TCAAGCAGGGCTTGAACCAACATCATTATATAGGTCTTTATTCACTGTTTACAATGTGTGTATATGCACCAGGAAGAAGCTAATTGGTTTGGAGTCTTTTATTGGCACAATTAACATGCTTATGGTCACATATGTTTTCCTCATATCTCACAGGATAATGAGTATTTTCCCTTACATAATTACACAAGATAAATGAGTTGAAGACAGCGCGACAATGTGATGAGCCATGAAATGAAGTAGCTGTTTCAATCGCTGGTATCACACTCGCACATTTCTGGTCTGCACACTCCATCCTTCATGCATGGGTTGTCCGTCCATCAAAAGGGTAAACAAATCAAAAGGGTGAATAGGCTCGGTGGCAGCTAAAAATTGGAGTTAGAATTTTATACGTGTCAATATTAAAGCAAAGGCAAATATCAGTTCACTGAAAGTTGGTTTCCAAGAGTTCACTACACAAGGTTACTAGAGGATTTAATTAGTCTCATGTGGTAACTAACACACCCTCGAAGTAAAGACCGCAGGTGCGTCAGAGTAAGCAAAATACGAGAGGCAATGCTCTGCACATCCTTTTTTCTGCTCGGAATTCACTGAATCATTTGACCGAGGTCATCTTCCATCTCTTGGAAGTCGGACCAACATCACAGATTAATGAACAAAGTACAAATAACAAACAATCCCTGATGCAGACCCATCAGCTGACTACTGAAATCACACAAGGTCATGGAATTCAGAAATCGCATATAATCAAGATTTCTGACATCACCTTGATCAGACAGATCGCTCTATACCTTGGCGCACATAAGAACTCTAACTATCTGAACAACCAATAATCGAGATGAGTCCCTCAATGTCAGACTGACGAATCAGGGCCCACACTATAGACATATCTGAATGCATCAGAATACAACAGTCGGCACTCCCCCACCTGCATCTCTCATACAAACTCTCGGCAATAGCGATGCAAGGCCAACTCCACAATGAGATTCTTGACTTCCTCCATCTCACTAGCCAACAATAGCTCCTCACGGATCCCCTGTCAAGCTGAGAGGTACTACATTGCAGTATATCTGAAGGACCCTGCCTAATTCATCAATCTTCAAAATCAACACTAATAACGACATCACTAAAAAATCCTCCTTATCTTTATCCTGATGACTAAAGAACCTGATGGCAAGCAGCTGTTTCCTTCTCTGCAAACATAAAACAATATGTTACGGCTGGTGGAAATTCGGCATTACAAACCATTCAGGTCCCCGTAGGTGAGATAATAATTCTGAGTATCAATGTGTAGTTAGACCACCAAACCCATTGTTTAGAGGGAATGTGATTAATCGGGACTGACGACTCTTGAGATCACAATTTTTTTTCTGTTCTATGCTTATTTACAAAACTAAACAAACTACAACAACGCCAACTACACACCACTACAAAAACGAACCAACCAAGCCACACATCCAACAAACGCCAGCAACAACATCTCAAAAAAACCACCAAAACCACAATACTTCGCACACTACCGCACAACCAAACAGAACGCCATCAAAAGACTCAAGCAATCCATGTCGAGGTATTACAACACAGCGCTGGAAACGTGAACGAGAGAGAGGATACAGGAAGAAAATACCCCACAGCGATGGCAGTCGCCCGGATAAAATCCCAAAATTAGTTTCTTCCCAAGGCCCCGAGCGCCAGGACGGATTCTCCATAAACACCCCCCGGATCAAAACGAGGGGAGAGAGGGGAGCGAGAGAGGGAACTAGCCCCCCTACTTAACCGAAGCCGAAACACTCGAAGGAGGTGGAGCCAATATAACAGGGGCGGAAGGCATAATAAAGAATCGGTAAAAAAAGGGCAGGAGGTTCTCTCATCTCATGTTATCGACGAAAACTCTTGTTCGTCTATACAATCTCTTGTTCGCTACAATCTCTATTGTTCGTAGCTACTCTTGGTTCGCGGCTCTTTTGGGTGCTCTCTAATAAATAGCCACTTTCTAACCATTGTTCGCGACTCTCTGGGTTCGGCGCTCTCTTTTGGATCTCTCTCACACGATCGTCGGTGCTTACAGGATCCGAAATGGCGTCGAGGGCCAAGACAAGGGAAGAAGCAAAACGAGGCAGCCCGGAGGATCTAACGCTGAATCGAGTGAAGACGGAGAGAGCAAGCAGACCGAAGCGGAAAACTAAAGAACGATCGCCAAAGGACTTGAGAGCAGGAAGAAGTCGCGACTTACATAAATTCTATTCTGAGGGGTCTGTGTGAACGTGATGTGTGTAGAAGCCGATCTGTAAGATAAGTAAAATTAGTATAACGTTGTTGCAAATAAAAGAGTGTCGCGTTTAGCCGGTAGTTATCCTGCGATCATGTGTTCCATAATGATATATGTATATAATGTGCCATTCTGGCTGTAAACATACGTGACTATATGTGTGCTTTAATGTGTACGATAGTAGATGTAATAAATATGCGTAACTTGTTGAATTCTAAATCCCAATAGACCGTTTTCGCTAGCGTCCTTTCTCTTTGTTGAGTCTCATCTTGCTTCCGTAAAAGGTTGAGTGGGCGCGGGGACGCCCGAAATAATTAACATCAGGAAACCGTCGAGGCACGACGTAAACAACAAGCTCGGTACTCTATCCCGAAGTACGTCAGAACGGATCGCTTAAGCGGCCCGTGGCGAAGCCGCCTGCGGCTGAGCGTGGCGGTCGCACGAGTTTACCATCCGCGTGGGTACTTAGTAGAGAGTCGGAGTTTGGCGAACAACCACACTATCCCACGCGGGTGGCCGATTGAAACACGAATACCGTTAAGGTGAGGCCGACAAGGCCACACCCCGTAGACTGGATCCAGCGTATAGTCCGGGAAGGGTCACGCCGACATTGTCCGTCCCTGGGCGACGTACCCAGCGATTCGAGTCACGTAGCTATCTCGCACCATCACACCGCCGGCGGACACGCAAATTCCGCAACAAATAATACAATCGGACAACATTTCGCGACATACTGTCTACTGTCACATACATCGAGAAATCCCACACCACTCACTGCATCATCTCACCGCAAAGGAACCATCTTCAGCCAAAGCCCTCCCCTCTACTTATCATTCACAATTTTATGGCACAGAATCAAAGTCCACTCAACCTTGGGTGTCACTCATGATACTTAACTTGGGCAACACCACACTCCTAAATTACAGACACATCCGACGCCCCAGTCGCAACCAGACTGGGCATTCACCTCCTCGTGTAAAGTCCTTACCTTGGACACCTGAACTCTTATCACACCGACTCAGCACAACCCAGCCTTTTGAAAGGAAGTACTGCCTAATCCACATTCATTGAGCAGGCGCCCCTGCCACACTCACACGTTGCCGACTTGCATGCCCGTGGAACCCCATGGAGGACCTCACCAAGAATCATTGGAACCTCCCTGTCGAGAAGCCTGAGTCGATGGCCCCCATTTCACTTCCAAAATCACGACACGGATGGCATCGCGTCTTCTGTCTTCTAACCACATCTCTTTCTGGTCTTCACCCCTGCTCTTCCTTTACAACTTGTCCCTCTCATCCCTTTCCCAGGACATATTCTGCAGGACGCCAAAGTCTACCTATACAGTCCTCCTGGTGATAACATCCCAAAACCAAGTCACTGCTTACCTTCTCACTCATTCCTCAGTCGTTCCCTTTTCTCCTGACTGTGGAAAAAACCTTCCACATTCTCTCAGTCTCATGTTATGTTTACTCCAGGTTTTCAATCACGGTACAGACTGATCTCAACACACAACCATCAGATCATCAACTCCAAAACTATGATATTTCTATCGCACTCCCACCAACTTCAACTCTCCCATGCCCACCTCTTTTCCAACTTTCTTTTTTTCTTCCCGACAGTCTTCTTCACCGTGCATTCAGTACTACCCATCTTTGTCACCACACCCCCGCACCGTGCCGCACATCTGATCACCTAAATGGTGCGCTCAATGCGCGTCATCACTCATGCGATACTCTTCTGGAATAGATCTCCTATTGTCTTTCTCTAACTGTTGCCCGCGTGCACACACCTTTTGCCCAGCGAAGATTGGTGTGTATGCCGAACGCCTCTCGTCTGTCCTGCTGTATCTTCGTGTTCCTAGATTGCGATCATACGCCATCGTTCTCTGTTCCAGCTCATTAACGAGCCTCGCCCAACTCTTCCACAGAATATGCCTCGAGAAAAAACCCAGCGTAGTAACTATCGTGTCTTACATGTGTGACAGTCTCCACTTCACGACCCTGATCTTGTCACTCGTGCTTTTGCTACTTGTTCTTTAACTCGCTTAAGTATTTGCATGCAGCTTCGTTGTTGTGACCCTTACACCCATTTCCCTTTCAACTCGGTGTTATTTATTAAACAATCTTCTCTACTGTAATTTCGGAAGTTGATCTAGTATGCTTATTTCAAAATATCATTTGGTCTTCTCAGAACTGTTAATACAATGTGACCTCGCTATCATTCTTTTCAAGGCATTACTTAATTTTCCCACGAATATGTTAATCTTGCATACTCCAGACCATGAGTCGTCTCTTCAGAGCCTTCTCAATGCGGCATCGTTTCATTTTCTCACTAGAGACTGCCATAAGCGCTGGTCGGTGAATAGATCTGCATTAACCGACTTTATCCGTCCAGACCTGCGACTTCCACCACTGCCCATGCTTCTGGGACTCACCTTTCAGTCCATTTTCCCGCCCCGATTCGTGCCTCCTTCAGTACCTTTTTTTGCCATGTCAGGAACTGTGTACCTTTTCAATTCCTTTACACTTGGAGATTCTCATGGTGAATACTTTCGGTAACTTTTTTGATGAAATATAATGGTGATTTCAGTAACCTTTTAAAATTGAGATGAAAATATAATGAGTGAAAATACACTTTTTCCAGTAACCCATTTTAAAAACTTGAAATGAATATAAGGTGAGATAATTTCCCAAGAAACATTTTGCCAACTTGAACAACTGGATATTTGATAATCTCTCGTGTAACTGTCAACCATGCGGTCTATTCATTCTTTCAGCGGACCTTCCAATATCCGAATGTGAATAACGTTCAGACGTTAATACCACTACTCCTCTGCATGCGATGAAGACCAAATAAATTGTTTTGCTAGATTTGTTTTGTTAATTATCTTCGCTCGACCCAGACCTGCAGCCGTCGTCCTCTGTCTTTCATTGTTACGTGTCGAACTCTACTGCTTGCGTGATTCACGGCTGGCACGCAAGATTTCTCCCTGTAGCGAACCTGACGGGAGGAAATGACGGCCTATACCGGCAGAATAGCAACACTGATATGCTGTCCCACATAATGCGTTCAGTGCTAAGCCTAGTAATTGTGCCGGAGATTCGCAATTTCCTGCCCCCCACTGCTTGTGGCGAAGCGGAACGCCACGTAAGGACGCTTTGCTGTTTTGTAGCACGTGAGCATGTATCTCCCCCAAGAGAAAGATGCGACAGACCCTGGCTTCCGGCACACCCCTAGAGAGAGTTAAAGAGACCTCGACCTTGGAAGTTGTGGAAGTGTGATACATGATTAAACTGGCGGTTCATGCCATCACAGTGGACTGTTGGCTTAGATATAGTGATTTGGTACGTAATATTGGTGAGTTTTAATACACGTAGGTGAATGGCAGAGAGAAAAAGATGAAAACATGGGAGATAAAAATTAATGGTACTTGTTGCCCAGGTCAGGGATGCTAGACCTCCATTGAAATATTAAGAATTCATGTACTCACACAGGGTTTTAACAATTATTCTAGAAACTCTTTGTACGAGTCATTTTTCGTAATGAAAGTCATATGATTCACTATAATTGTGTAGAGCATGAATTTGTAGGTTACGAGCGCAACCAAAGAGCCATTATTCCTCAATACACTCCCATAAAAAAAGAGTATAATCCTTCATTATTATTCTCATTCGGGGGCGCCTCAATAATATCAGTCGAATGAAGTGCCATTACTACCATAAGAGTATGTCAGTATATATGTTATAGTTCTCATCCAGTGGCGTCTTGACTGTCATCATAGATCACCCTTAATAATGTGAAGAACTTATGCCACCTCTGCATACCGTCGAGCATATATGCGTACATCGCTCGGGCGTATTCCGTATAGGCAGTCTCACTTTACAATGGAGGCAGGTATAGTTATCGAAACGCGCACGAGCGATAAGACTGGGTCGCAATCGACAAGCGTCACAAAGACTCGGTCCGAAGATCTTGCTATTAACGCGACCTTTTTTTCCCCGTCGGTTGCACAGACTGGATCGAACAAGACTGACGGAGATGATGCTCCCTGCAGGGCACAAACACTCACTCCATGTTCATGCTAGACGGAGACAGTAGCGGTTCCGGTTCCCTGGAAACAAGACAACCATCGTGATATGCATGGGGCTTGCCATGAAGTTCACTTCCCTTATTGGTTGTGTGCCCGGATCGTTTGTTTTTGGGAAGGTGTGTGTATCGCGGGTCCAACAGTACCTCTCCCACAAGTGAAACATAAGTAGGTAACCAATTCTTTTATGGGAACTCCTGGAAAGGAGAAACATTTTTTTTCTTTCTCAAAAACTCAAACTTTCCTCTCTTTTCTTACATTTTCTATTCATGCAGTTCTTTTAAATTTAAGGCTTGGCCTCGATAGGACAATTCAGTCCGTGCCTGTAACCTCAACATTAAAAAAATATATACATACAATTCAGAACTACGACTTGCAAATGAGTGGCTTGGTGTGGAGTGAATAAAGCCTTGTTGCATTGCCCTTACTTGCTGTGGACTTGATTCCCGGTAAGGAGCTCTGATTGCTTGGAAGTGCACGATCATTGTCCATGGTTCTGTGGATAATTGAGTTGGCCATCGAATTCACAAAGCCGAGTGTTCCTGGGATGCTCTTCAGTACAATTCTGGAACTGGAAATCTGTTCCACTCCAGGACATTAAACTATTTGAATTTGGTTTTATTGTTGTGCTGGAATCCACGGTGGATGTGAGTTTGCCAGACCTGCCATTCTCCCAACATGCACTGATGGTGGTGAAGTTATGAACGATGGTGAAATCGCACAGAGAAGCATGAGGACGTCAAAGACATTCCAAGAATGGTGGAACCACGTGCATGCCTCGTCCTTTAATGAACCAGTCACATCGCAAGACTGGATAGTGTGGGCGGTCGCTCCTGGATTTACACAGCGCTTGGCTGCGTATTGGTGAAGCATTCTGGCGTGACCCCGAATGCCGAAGAGACGGCGATTCACAATCAGGAAGGTCGACTTGGCAGCGCACATACGGCCACAGTGCGCTTGGAGCTGTGGTGTGGCTCATCGTGGTTTCCTCCTCCCTCATACATCACCTTCTTAGCTAACAGTTCTGCGACAGCAGCTTATACGTTACACGGTGAGGCGTGCATTTATTTCTGCTCAATCATTGCACGATACTTGTTACCAGTGATTATGACTTTGGTGCGGTTGAGCTCCTTTTCAAACAACCGACCCCTTCGGAGCTAGGCGTATTTTGGCGTTTGTCTGCAGGGTGATAATGCGTCATGAAATGCGCCCTGGAGGAATTTTCGGAGTCCGCGAGTTATTCGATGCCGTTTGCTCCAGTGCTTGATGGAGCGAAAGACTTGCCGCACAGAACGTTTTTAGAGAACAACTGGTAACTGATTCGAGAGGATAACTAAATGACTGCATGCTGTGCAACATTGTTTCTCATTGATGTACACCTGAAGAAATCGTGACGTTTCCTTTGCTGTTGAAACATCCTACCCACGGCAAAAAAGAGCTTTCCATGCTCCACGCTAATTATGCAGGTCGCAACTACTAGCGGAGTATGACCTGTTCCAACTATAGTATATGACAGTCTAACTCTCATATACATACCATTCTTTAGACCTGTACCGCCTCTGTTTCTGGCCTGGCCGGACCCTAGCCTGCGCTAGACCGGCATGTGGGAGGAGGTACGCCAGGCATGACTACATGACTTGTACTACCTAACGGCACAGAACATACTGGTGGTGGGGGTGCTACAGTTAGTGAACACCCACAACAGTATGGCAACTGCACGTCAAACCTATAAGCCGGACGTATGCGGGGAAAGTCCATTTATGTCGATGATTCATTATAACCTGATGACAGTTATATTCAGGCTCAGTCTTTTGTCTCGGTAGCGCTTTATGTTCGAGTCACGGATAGTGTATTGCTGAGAAACCCATCGTACACAATGACATGCGACAATGCCAGAAATAGAGCATCTTAACAGAACTGCGTGTCTCTCTAGCTTATGAAGCTAGAATACTGGACAGGTAGCAAAAAAATATAAGACAGAAAAAGAGCAATCAGAGATTGAGACCCTCTCCTCGTTATCCTACCCACCACACTTTTCTCTCTCTCCTTCGCCCACCGCCGGTCCGATCTCACCCTCTTCTTCCGAGGGTCGGTTTTCGTTCTTCAATGCCGGGTTGCATTTTCCAGCGGGACTTGTTTTATTGTGATGTTTTTGTATACTGGTGTGTGACGCCTACATTAATCTAGAGACTCCCAATATAGAACTGACAATCTCTTTTTCTATTACTGTCTAAGCTCTGCCCTGATGAACCGGGGGGTCACCCGGGGGACAAGAGCGTCCTTTTCTCTTTCGGACGAGGCAGCTACCTTGCGCCTTGAGTTGACGGGCTGACACCTGAATCCTAGATCTCGATGCCGTTTTTTCTCATTATGCGACATTTGATTTGGTGATCAGGCAGGACAAGCAATTGTAGATGAGTCATCAGTGGTGAGGCAACAGTTGGGTTATGGGGATTCACAGTATTATCATTGATTCTGCTACTGTCACCCTCTTTCTCTACACCTCTTTTCTCCCGTGCCGTGGCTCCTATAACTGCGCCATAGAATCGCGCGCTATACTCACAGCCAAGTGACGCTTATATAAGCCAACACTAACAAATATCAGGACAAATAAAATAAAGCTATACTCCAGAATCTAAGGAGAAAGTGTTAATAATTCCATGGCTGCCAAGCATTACCATCGCACTGCCTGAAGTCAAGGTTTAAAAGTATAAACTATGTAATTCCCCAGTCACCACGATTTGGCCAGCCCACTATTGGATTCAGACTCTCCTTTTCTGCCGGCTGGCCGCTCGGGGGCGTCCCCCTGTTCCTCCGGTCTTGGGGTTTGTCTGCCTTCTTGCCAGAAGGTACTGGCTGGCCGCCCCTCTGGTCCATTTTTTTTTTTTCCCTGTTTTCTGCCCACCGTTATCTCGAATTGCCTTATTGCGTCTGGTAAAGTGGTGGGGCAATCATGTTTTACCCCTTCCTGCCTCGGCGCTGTGGTTGCCGCCCCCGCATTCTTCAATTTTTTTGCTCTGGGTTATTTTTATTTCTGTTTGTCTTTTTTATTTTCTTTTATTTATGGCCTCACATTGGCTGTGCATGGATGGGTTTGGGGTAGGGAGTAGCCAGCTGCAATGTGACTCCCCTCATGTTCTCTGATGCTTATCTTGATGTTCCTCCTGCTCCATTCAAATGCATCAATCAAACACGTCACTGGGTAGGATCGGTGTCCGCTCCACGGGGTTGCGTCAAGCAGGGTTTGTCACGGTATCCCAGCAGCAGTTTCAATGTGCATTCCACCTTAAGTCTCTGCATCTATTCGTACCATATCAATCAACTAAGTCTGGAGGGTCTGCATCTGATTGCTCTTTTCTTGCTATTTTGCTCCTGTCGTTACTGGACCTTCCATAGCTTCAAAGCGCTTTCGTGTTATTTTCTGCATTGCTGAGATGTCTTGTAAGCATCATTGTATCCAAAGGCTGAATGTAACTGTCTCATTTTAATGGACATATCCATATGACCCCTTCTGTTTTGTTGATGCAAGTTGCTTTTAGTGTCTACTGTCGCCCCACGTATTTGTTTTTTTGTCTGTCCTTGTCTCATGGGTCTCTATCAGGCAAACACGGCCTAAGTTGAATTCTGTATTGAGAGTAGTACTGTCTCTACTATAGGTTGGTAAGGTCTATCTGCAGTCGTGCTGATCATTAAGACAGAAAGGATATTTTGCGCTGGGATGTTTTCCACAGAAGGAAACTCAATTTTTTTGTTAGAAATGGCAACATTTGATAGTATTTTACATTGATATTACAGTTTGTTTAAACGTTTTGTGCGGGCGAGTTCTTTCGCATCATAGCACTGAGCAAACTCATCGTTGGATCAATAATTCCTCGGGAGCATCATGTACTACATGGAGAAACAAAACAAGTGAGGGGTCGGTTGTTGAAAGGAGGCTCACCGACAAAGTCATAAATACTGAGACAGTATGTCAATTTGAGCAGAAATAAATGGCAGCTCACGTGTAAGCATAGGCTGCTGTCGGGAACCTGTTCGGCTAAAGGTGAGTATGAGGGAGGAGGGAACAGATGGCACACGACTCATAAGCAGCGCTAGATGGCTCGTGTGCGCCTGCAGTCGACTCCTGTGTGGAATCTGCCGTCTTTCGGCATTCGGCGTTAGCCAGAATTGCTTACCCAAATACGCAGCAGGCTGTGTAACTCAGGAGACCGGCAACATATCAGTTGCGGTGACTGTTCATTAAAGGACGAGGCATCACGTGGTCCCCACATTCTGGGATGTCTTTGAGGCTCTCTGTTTCTGTGCGATACCATCGTTCTACTTCACCACATCAGTTGCATGTTGGGAGAATGCAGGTTCTGGCCAAACTCACATCCCTGAATTTACCAACAATAAACCATCATGAGGCTTAATGTTCATGGAGTGGAATATCATAGATGTCTGGAGCATCAGGAAACTCGGCTTTGTGAATTCGAATGGGCACTCAATATTTCACAAACGCATGAACTATCGTCACTCCAGAATCCAGAGTCATTACGGGAATCAATCCCAGCAGTAGGAATGGCACAGGTTTATTCATCCACCCAAAGCCATCATTTGCAATCGTATCTGTATTTATTATTATTTTAATGTTGAAGTTCAGCACGCTGAATTGTTCAATCGAGGCCAGCCTTAAACTAAAGCTGCAATGAAGAAAAGTAGAAAGAGAGAGGATAGTCTTGAGAGTTTTTTGAGAAAGAAAAAATGTTTCTCCTCTTCAGGAGTTCCTAAAAGATGGTTATTATTATGTTCATTGTTTTGGAGAGTACTGTTGGACCGCGGTACACCCCTTCAAAAACAAAATGATACTAACTAAGGAAGTGAAAACTTCATGGACAAGCACATGCATATCAGATGGTTTGCCTTGTTCAGGGAAGAACGGCTAGCTGTACTCGCAGCCATGAACCTTGGATGGTTTTGTGCCCATGAGCATCATCTCGTCGTTGAAGTTCCGAATGCAAGTTGCCGATTTTTGTTGCTTGTGATTGCCGTCTGTGCGGATACCTCTGCATTGTAAAGAGCTCCCGAACGCGGAGCGAAGGTTGCCTCGACGTTGCGTGACAGTCTTCACTTTAAGGTTGCGCATCAGCGCTGGTTAACTGCTCTTGGGTGCCCATTGACTGTATTGGCCGCCCATAGATAAAAGGATCTTTTTTGGGAGGAGAAAGCAGGTGTTTAAAAAAGTGAAACAATTATAGTATAAATAATACATGAAGTTGGTCAAATATTGTAAAACTTGGGTCTGAATCTAAAAGGGGAGACCTGATGGGAAAGCATTTCCTCCTGTTGCATCTTTTTTTTCCAAAGGTTTAAACTCAATTAACTAACACTTATCAAACTCATGTGATGGGAGACAGCAAGTTTTCCCCCCAATAGAATTTCACACACCAGGCAGTAACTTTCTGTGTGCAGATCTGATCGGTGGGAATGTACTGCACAAAAGCAGCATGGGTTGCATTCACGGTGGCATGAAATTCGCTGGACAACAATATTTTTACGCACTTGTCACTTCTTTAACTCCTGAGGATTTCCTCTTGGAATTTTAATTTTCTGCATATGGCAAAAATGAGCATTGCATGTGTTTTGGGAGAGTGAACATACAACAACCCTAAAAACCGTTCAGTGATTTGTGTGTAAAGCACCTCGGGTCAGTCTTCGAAGAAAAGACAGCAGTTGTCATGTGCTGATTACTAACAACCAGTGGGTGGCGGTCGCAGTTATAGTCCGTTGAGCAGATCTAACGGCAGCTTGGAATTGTGAATTGGATGCCGCAAGGAAAAGTTGGCTGTGATAATCTTTTATAAATGACTTAAAATGACAGTATTGTATTAACAGTAAAATAATATGAATACAATCAATCATTCGAATAAAATTTATATTTTATAATTTAGATTTTATGTTATATTTTAAATTAAATATATATTTTTACCTAAATTTAATTATAACCGATAAGAAGATTTTAATCAGACATTTGAAAGCTGTGAAGGGTAACAACCTGTCAATTTAAGCGATTAATCAACTGAAATGCAGTGAACAGGAATCACCTGTATAGTAGATGATAAGTGTTTTTTTTAATTATTCTGTGAAGAGTTGAGGCTCGTTAAGAGCTGGAACAGAAACGGATTGGCCAAGAACAAAAGTAAAGCAGAAGAGAGGGGAAACACAAATGGGCAGGGTGAGGGAGAAAATGGAGAGACACTTCGAAGATGAGGTATGTGAGAGATTCAGATGAGGGGGGGAACACGGGTGGACAAGATCAATACTGAAGCAACTGTCGGAAGGAAAGGAAAGTTGGAAGAGGTGGCATGGGAGTTAATGGGGTTAATAAAAGATCATAGTTTGGTGGGGGATGATTTGAGTGGTGGTGACCAGCCTTGTACGTATTGAAAACTGGAGAAACAATGAGATTGAGGAGATGTGGAGTTTATTCACCAGTCGAAGAAAGAAGAACGATGAGTTGAGGTAAGCAGTGATTTCTGGATTTGGGAGTTCACCAGGAGGGACTGTTAGGTAGATTGTGCGTCCTGCAGAACTGGGGGAGGGGAGAGAGGAGGGACAAAGCGTAAAAGAGAGGGTGAAGCCAGAAGGAGTTGGTAAGAAGACAGGAGACCACCACGCTGATTTTGAAAGTGAAAGGCTGACTCAGCTTCATAAGAGGTTCCAATGTCTTGGACTGGCTCATTTTCCAGGGCATCAAGCTCGCAACGTGTGAGGAGGGGCGCCAGCAAAGATAGCAGTACTCCTTTCGAAAGGCCTTGTCCAGTCGGTGGATAGAGTTCAGGTGTGCCCCGAACGCTTACACGACGGAGATGGCTCCAAGTACGCGGAGGACTGCGTCGGCAGATGTCGACCATTTACGAGTGTGGTTTGCCCAGAAAGATATAGTGACACCCATAAGTTTGAAGTGACTGAACTTTTCATAAAATTGTGAAGAGAAAGTAAGACGGGAGGCGTGCCAGATGGTACTTTCGGAGAGAGGCAGTGAGTGTGTGGGATTTCTCAGGATCTGAAAACTATTCCATGTTCCGATTATATCGTTGCGATTTGCGCCGCGGCCGTGCGAAGACAGTGATCGATCGCGGTAGTCGCACGGACGGACATTCGGCGTGACTCCGGACTAAGGGGATCGCCAGTCAGGGTGGCCTTCGGCTTACGATCGTGCAATCGCCACGGCCGGTTGGATAGGGTTGTTTGCAAACTCGCACTACTAGTAGACGCGGATGGTAAACGGGGGGCGACCGCATCTGCCGAAGGTCGCTTCGCGAACGGCGTTGAAGCGCTCGTTCCGTACTATCGGGATTAACGAGCGGTGGTTATCGTGCTCGGAGGTGTCTGATTATTAATGGGCGCCCGCGCATCAAACCTTTACGTGAGCAGTAAGATCAACAAAGGAAAGGAGCGGAACGGGGGAAGAATTCAACAGTACGCATTTTATTAAAACACGGAAAAGCAACATATCAGTATTTACAGCCAGAATGAC
Organism: Eptatretus atami; assembly: GCA_035128595.1. NCBI lineage: Eukaryota > Metazoa > Chordata > Myxini > Myxiniformes > Myxinidae > Eptatretus > Eptatretus atami. Next base: position 134,307 of record JAXMNL010000112.1, on the reverse strand, counting down.
ATATATACATGACAAAGAAACAATGACGCAGGGATACTACGGTAAACGCGACACTCGGCACACTTTACATTTTACTTATCAGACTCGGGCACACACAACGTTCACACAGAACCAAAAGAAATGGAAGTCGGATTCCTGCTCTCAAGTTTGGCGCCGTCCTCCGTCGCGGTCCTGCTTGCTTTCTCGTCCACTCGACGGAGATTCGGCGTGCTGTGCTGGCCGTGTGGCCCTCGACGCAACGGACCGAGACCGAGGAAAGGAGAGAGAGCCAAAGAGACGCGAGAGAGCACGAACAGAGAGCGAGAGA
>JAXMNL010000112.1:86979-110303 GCA_035128595.1 Eptatretus atami | reverse complement strand
TGGGTGTGTGCCTGTTCGGTTCTGAAAAAGGGGCCAAAAACAATCCCCGGGCCAACCCCGCACGGTTTCTGTGGTCGTAGTTTTAGTGGTGGTGGTGGTGGTGGTCGCTTGGTGGATGATAATGATCTGTAGCGAGGGAAGGGAATAAGAGTGCACCACAGTGAGTGCACCAGCATCTCGTCTTCAACAGACGAGAAGGGGCAGGTGGAATCAGTTAAAAAATTAAATAATTCTCGTATCCAGATCTGGGTTCGGATCTTCACCAAAATTGGATCACTTCTTCCTCGTGGCACTCCAGACCCGTCCACCAAGTTTCGTGTAATCCATCCCAAAAAAATTAAATAATATCCAGATCTGGGTTCGGATCTTAACCAAAATCGGATCACTTCTTCCTCGTGGCACTCCGAACCCGTCCACCAAGTTTCGTGTGAATCCATCCATAACATTTTGAGATATTGTGCTGTATATAAGAATCGCTTGAAAAATTCTCAGATCCGGATCCGGATTCGGATGTTCACGAAAATTAAGCGTTGCTGTCCTTGGGCCGATCACCTGCTACGCAAAGAAATTCAGAACCATTGTTTGAAAACTGTGGACAAAAGCAGTGACAAACAAATAGACAAACGGAGAGACAAATGCTCCAGACCAACATACTTGGCAAAACACAAAAGTTTTTGCCAACTAATAATGGCACAGGGGCAAAAACCCCATTAGCCTATCCTCAAGGGTTGAAGTGAGAGCCTGTCAAAGGTTGAAGGAGATGCAAACAGCGTGACTAATCCACGAACAATACACCGCCTCACCTCATTGCAGAGAAATACAAATCCAAAACTAATATGAGGGCGGAGACAGTCCTGGACTGGATAATTCTCATACACGAGAGATAACCACGCCCCTTCACATCTTCGACCACACCCACCCCTCCACTTACCCGAGCGTCACACGGAAAGCCCCGCCCACACTGCGTCACATCGGAAAACCCCGCCCACACTGGCGTCCACACGGAAACCCGCCCACACTGCGTCATCTCTCCATCTCCTCTCAAGTGGACCACGTTTGGATCGGCGGTGCAAAGAGCTCTTGTCTGGAGGATAAGGATTCATGTCGTCGTTTGCCTGTTGGGAACGACGCGCAATTCGGCAAGGTTCTCCTCATCTTCTGCTCATTTACCTCATCACATTGTAGAGCGGCTAGGCCTGCCATCGCGGCTAGGCCTGCCAGTCGCGGCTAGGCCTGTCCCAGTCGAGGCTAGGCCTGCCAGTCGCCATAGCGCTGCCGCGATCGCGCTAGTGCCAGTCCGAGGCTAGGCTGCCAGTCGAGGCTGGAGCCTGCCGCTCGCGGCTGGGCCTGCCAGTCGAGCTAGCCCTCCAGTCGAGGCTCGGCGTGCCAGTCGAGGCTAGGCCGCAGTCGAGCTAGGCCTCCAGTCGCGGCTGGGCCTGCCTAGTCGGCGTAGGCTGCAGTGGAGGCTGGGCGGCCAATGCGACGGATAGGCGCTGCCAGTCGAGGTAGCCTGCAGTCGAGCTAGGCCTGCCAGTCGCCGAAGCTGCCAGTCGCGCAGAGGCCTTGCCAGTCGCGAAGGCTGCAGTCCGGCAAGGCTTGCCAGTCGCCGATAGAGGCCCTCCAGTCGAGGCTAGGCCTGCCAGTCGCGGCTAGGACGCAGTCGGGCTGGCTGCCATCGCCGATAGGCCTGCCAATCGAGCAGGCCTGCCAGTCCCGATAAGGCTGCCAGTCGAGGCTAGCCTGCCAGTCGCGATAGGGCCTGCCAGTTCTGCGCTAGGGCTGCCTAGTCGGCGGCTCGGCTGCCAGATCCTCAATGAGGTACATAGGGAAAATTTCAATATCTCAAAAGGTTTTTTATTTTCATTCTATCAGATAGTTCATGGAAAAAGAACATTTGGTCTTTGAATCATTGAATTCTATCTGTAGAACCAGAGATAATATGGAATAGGCAAAAGCCTAGAAGCGAATACGTTGAATTTCCTTACATTCGCTTCTGACTTTACATAAAACTTGTTCACAACTGTAGACTGTGCCAACTTACCGTGGTACGTGTAAGCGCCGCACAGCTGATGATTTTTGACGCAATTTCCGGTTCACTGGCCTGGATTCGGGATCAGCGATCAAATAATTAAATACGATTAAAATTTATTTTTTGGTGATGCGGGAGATATCTTTAATTAAAATTAACTTTGGGAAAAAAAATAATGCAATAAATAAATAAACAATCACTTCTGGTCAAAATAAAAAAAATATAAGTCTGGAAAGAGTTTCAAAATCACTCCCGGTAATGTCAATACTAAATAAACACTTCCTGTATGAAAAAATCACTCGGAAGTATAAAATTCACTTTGGGGAAAAAATAATTGAATAAATAATAAACACTTCCGGTCATGATCTCCGGCATGCATCATTCCCATGACAAATACCGGAAACAAAAAAAATACAGAAACAAAAAAAAACAAAACGGAAGCAAAAGGGTCATAGCCAACAACACGGATTTACAATTGCCAGGGTATTGTGTTGTTTTTGTTGTTTCCTATATCTCTCATGTGCACGGCATTTAGTAATATTCACAAGATAGAAATAAAACCCAATCGTGTTTAACACCGCATCGTTAAAACAACCCGGAAGCAAAAGGTCATAGCTAACGACACGGATTCCAATAGCCAGGGGTATGTGTTGTTGTTGTTTGTTTCCTATTGCTCTCACTCGCACGCGTTAAGTAATGAAGCTCACTTCGTTCGCTATTATATTTTTAAGTAATTACGAAATCCGGCTTAATTACATTAAGACAATGGGAAAAAGTTGCCACAGTCACAGAAGACAAGTTTTTACAAAGCACATTATAATTTCCCACTTTTCCAGCGTCCAATACTGGCTTGATGACGTCATCAACCAGCGTGTCTCCCGACTTCGGGCAAGAAACCGATATCGCGCACATCAGTAGCGCGAAACTCTGAACATTTCTGAAGAAAAAAGCCTGAAAAAGCCGTTAGACAGCACTAAAACTTGAATAGTGTGTACCTACCTCGTTTTCATCATTTCTTCCAAAATTTTAGGCGAAAATTTGGTCCAACGGTTGATTTTGAGTGAAATCGTTTCACATACAAGGGAAGCTGTCAGCTTCATTTGTTATTATTGAAACGTGCAGATCGCACGGCGCATGCGCGAGAAGGTAGAAATTCCGCAGATGAGATTTGCGGCTTGCCAGGAATGCGGGCCCGCTGGGATAGTGGCCCCCTATTCGAAATCTATGTACCTACCTCTCGGCTGCAGACGCGGCTAGGCTGCCAGTCGCTAGGCCTGCAGTCGTGCTAGGCCTGCAGTCGCCGCTAGGCCAGTCTGCTAGGCTGCCAGTCGCCACTAGCCTGCCAGACGCGGCTAGGCCTGCCAGTTGCGCTAGGGCCTGCAGCGGTAGCCTGCAGTCGCCGCAAGGCTTGCAGCATGGCTGGGCCTGCCAGTCGCGGCTGGGCGCAGTCGCTGCTAGGCTTGCCTGTCGTGTAGGCCTGCCAGACCCGCTAGGCAGCCAGTGCTGCAAGGCTTGCCAGTTGGCTGGTCTGCCAGTCGTGGCTAGCCTGCCAGTCGCCGCTAGGCCTGCCGAGTCCGTGGCTAGCTGCTGCCAGTCGTGGCTAGGCGCCAGTCGCGTGGTCTAGCTGTGCCAGTCGTGGCTGAGGCCTGCCAGTCCGTGCTAGGCCTGCCAGTCGCGGCTAGGCCTGCAGTCGCCGCAAGCTTGCCAGTCGTGGCTAGGTCTGCCAGTCGTGGCTGGGCCTGCCAGTCGCGCTTGGCCTGCCAGTCGTGGGCTAGGCCTGCCAGTCGCGGCTAGGCCTGCCAGTCGCCGTAAGGCTTGCCAGTCGGCTAGGCTGCAGTCGTGGCTGGTGCCTGCAGTCGCGGCCTTGGCCTGGCCAGTTGGCTGGCCTGCCAGTCGGGCTTGGCCTGCCAGTCTGCATAGGCCTGCCAGATCGCCGCTAGGTAATGCCAGTCGGGCTAGCCTGCCATCGCGGCTAGGCCTCCAGTGCGCCTGCAAGGCTTGCCAGTCGTGGCTAGGCCTGCCAGTCGCGCTAGGCCTGCTAGTCGCGTGCTAGGCCTGCCAGTCGTGGCTAGGCTGCCAGACGCCGCTCGGCCTGAGGGAGACAGTTGGGCTAGATTGCTAGAACGAGGCGGTTCTGTTGGGAGGGAAGCGGGCAGGGGGAGCGGAGGAGTTTGACTCTTTCCGGGAATCCTTTTGACCGATCTTGTGTACGTGTCGTTACAAGATCCACGAACGGGAAGAGAAGGAAAAGCCCAACCTTGCTCATCAAGCTGATCTCAAAGAACAGCTGCAGGAAGGCGTGAGTTTGAACGAGCTCGGGTCTCTCGTTCCGGTATAAAACTACTTTGTGACGTCAATTTGACTTGCTAGGATGGCAACCAACACACCAACCAACCAACCAACCAAGCCTCACGTTGACTGCCAATCGACACGAACGTTCGTACCTCCGCCTCTGAAGGTGCACGGAGGTTTTTTTCACCGTGATCGTTTGTCTGTGAACAGGATATCTAAAAACGTTGTGGACGGATTCGGACGAAACTTGGTGGATGAGTTGGTTCGGTGACAAGAACAAGCCGATTCGATTTTGGTGAAGGTCCGAATCCAGATCCGGCCTATCAGTGGGATACAAGACGTAAACTGTTCAGCCTTGAGGAGGTATACATTCCACGAGTGTCGTTCTACTTAGTTGGATGTATCGAAGCTCTGTTGTTTGTGCTCGGGAGGTACAGACCCTTCCCCCTCCCGACGCTGTTCTTAGTTGGGGTCAGTGGTTTGGAGAATTTAAAGACGGACTCCACAGAAGGTGTTTGCACAGACAGAATCTGTCAACCCCACCACGGCTGATCGTGAGTCCTACTTGAAAAGATTCATGGCTGACGACATCAAGGACCTGTGTGGGCAAACCATTGATGCGTTGACATCTGAGATTGAGGCGTTAATGCCTTGTGTGAGCTTCCTGATGTGGTTGTACCTGGTGCTCACCATTGTGGTCATCACACCTGTAAGCACCACATACATGTGAGTCCATTATAACAAGTTTATGCCAGTGAGACCACCGGAAGTTCGCAATTTGCACAAATTTCACAGCCGTATGATATTGTGTTATCTTGACACCTTTGTTTTGAGTACATAGTCGAGGCTCATGGAAGAGCTGGTAAAATGAACGGATCAGGACCTAATAGGACAAAATAAACAGAAGAGAAGCGGGAGTTTGGGGGGACACGACATCAAAATTGAAGGCCAAGGTAAAGTTATGACAGGGAAGGATGGTATCGAGAGCGAGGGGTTTGAGAGATGATAAGATTTGGAAGCAAACACAGAATTGAGGTTTTCTCTTCATCTGAGCACAGTCGGTTGTGGTGCCATTTGAAGAGAAGCAGAGGTGGAATGGAGCATACATCAGAGACAGACTTAACTAGAAGGGCACTCGGTAGATCGCATACCTCCTTCACGAACGCCTGATCCACCAGAACAATATCGGGCCCGATACTTTTTTGATACGTCTGTCGTGCTTTATGTCGTTTTTGGCCCCGTCTCTCAACGTGAAGAATCACTGTAAAAATTAAATAATTCTCGTATCAGATCGGATACGGAATCTTCACCAAAATCGAATTAACTCGTCGTGGTCACACACACCAAACGGTCCACCAAGTTTCATCCAAATCCGTCCACAACTTTTTTGAGATATCGTGCTATTTACCAGGGTGGTCAGAGCCGCTGCCACATTGGGACGTGCGATGACTTGAAACACTGAGGTTTATGTTCAAAGTTTGCAATTTATTATTTATGTGAGATAACATCAGAAGTTGGCCTCCACCAGTTGCAGTGCATTGTCTTAGAAAAATGGTCCCACAACCCCAAAAGTTCCGACCCCACCTCTCGACAGAGAGCGTCTGAAGTGTGTCAGTCGGCTCTGCACCGCCCTGTATTAGTTGAGCCCGATCTCTCAATTGTAGGAATCACTTTAAAAATTATCACATCTGGGTCCGGATTCGGATGTTCACCAAAAATTGAATCAATTCTTCCTCGTCACACACCGAATCTGTCCACAAAATTTCATCCGAATCCGTCCCACAACTTTTTTGCGAATCCTGTGCACAGACAGACAGACAAACAGACAGACATGGGTGAAAACATATCCTCCTTCACCTTCGGTGGCGAAGGTAACAAACAATGATAAAAACTCGACAAAAACGACCAGAAAACTTTTCTTTGAGAAAGTCAGCAGAGACCCTGTGGGGAACCGCCACCCGGAACCGGAGGTGATTCCTTTCTGTAATCCATCTTGTCCACCCCATGCTTCCCTCCTGCCCCCCCATTCCTCCCCAAACATTGTTTGCCCAAACCTCCCTCTATCTCGGCCTTCATCTCCGCTGTTGGTGTTTCCCCCTTCTCTCTCGTCCATTTTGTCCTATTCCGTTCAGTGTACTCGTTCCAGCTCTACACAAGCCTCGACAATGTATATAAAATAAAACACCTCACTCTACCCACAATCTTTTCTCCCCAGTTAACCTACTGAACTCTACCACCCTAAGAGTGCACAAAAAAGAAAATCTACTCAAGTCATACTACTAATATGACTGTTCTTTCAGAAGAAGTAACAGGCATCACACCGGACTGCTCTCAGTCAACGCTCCCCGTGTACTCGTCCTTACCTTCACTTTTACCACCCAGGATATTATCATGCTTGGAAATAGTATCGGAACACTCGTCGGTCGTGTGTGCTCATCTAAATCTGTTTTTTTGTTGTTGTTTTTGTGTTCGTCATTCTTGTTACGCCACCCTCTCTCGCCCGCACTCCACAATTAGGGGCAAAAATTATTTGATTCCCCAACACACTTCATGGCTCAAGAGAAGATGAAAAAACAGCAGTCTCAAAGAGTTGTCCAAGATGAGACTGCAGAACACGTCCGAACACCCAGGACCCACCCCAAGGTGCATCCTCTGATGTGAGAAAACCCTTCTCAATATAATGCCCTGGAGAGATATATCCCACCATTCATGGAGATGATGCTTTGTTACGTTATTTGTTACGTGATAATTTATGCAAATTGATGTTAATTTATGCAAATTGGCATGTTAATTTATGCAAATTGGTGTGTAAGATTTGTGCACATTGTTACGCTAACTTATGCACACATTGTGCAGGAAGTTGAGAGGGCAGGAGGGCAGAGCAACATCGAATCAATAAAATGCTTTGTTCATTCATTGAATCATGAACTTGCTTTGCTTTTCATTTGTTCAACTTTTTTTTTGTTGTGTATAACAGTCAAGGCTCATGGAAGAGTTAGAATGCAGAACGGATCAAGATGCAACATAACAAGAGGAACAACAGGAGAAGGGGGGGGGGGATAGACGGACAATGAGCGGTACGGGAGAACGCAAGGAGTGGACAAAATGGATAATCAATAATAAACTGGAACGGCACTCACGGAGTGCATCGTCTCACCTCGCGCGCTCATTCTGAGCAACCCATCGTTAACTGAACACGCTACTATCATGGCCCTCTGATATTATTACCCATCAACCCGAAACACCAATCCATGCTCTCTATTACGTCACAAAGTTTGTTGGCATCAGTTATGGACTGTCATAAATTAAATTATTCACTCACATCCGGTCATAGATCAGAGACATAAAGTTTCATATTTCTTTCGGATTAGGATTTCAATTCAATTTCAAGTAAACCAAAAATACACCTTATAGCCAAATTACTTGTTCAAATATCAGTTTCAGAGCTCAAAACGTGCCTGATTAATGTATTTATTTATTTATTTATTTTAACCGAACGTGGTGAAAACGCTTTTCGAGATGTTCTCAGTGACACACAATACACCAGACACTGCGATGTGACGTCACACAGCCTCGCAGACTCCACTGGGAATGGAACGATGTGCTTGTGACTGGAAAACACTCGATCACACAATGGAAGGACCGAGGCCATCTATTTAATACGTACGCGTGAGGGGGCGGGGAACGAGAAATAAAAAAATGTTATAATTAAGGGTGATGATCTAACTGCATAAAGTCAGAAAAACGTTCTATTCTTAGCTCCTCCATGAGCCTCGACTCTGGAAACAAAAGTGGACGAGAAAGATCTGGAAGTCCGAAAATCCGCCACATTACATACGTAATAAATAGATCGTTTACGCACAAAACATTCTTAATTCTCCGTGTTGTCGACGTCGGCTCATGGAGGATTCCCAATACTTTATTATCACATTGTGAGAAAGACGTTCTGACAACCTGTAGTTTTACCTGAATTTCAGTGGTGATTTGAACATTGATTTACCTGTATCAGGAGCCATACAGGTATCCAGATGAGAACACTGAATCTCCCTGCACAAAAGTTTCTTCCTCTGTTGTGCAATTATGACATCCATGACGGTCATCACGCAGCTCTCCCTTCGCGCGTCCCGCTGAATCGCGTGTGAAATGGGCGTGGACTTTCATGACGTCACTTCCGTTACATCCACCAAGCTTATTCAATCACCATGAACACATTTGGAGCCACGCGGACTCAGCCGTCTCTTCCTCGACAACGAAGTGTGAGTCGTGTGACTGATCGCTACTATCGGCGAGAAGCGGGACGACAGCAAAATAAATAAAACAAATTTGCGGTGATAATTTCTCACTGTGACTTAATCGGTGTTTTAACATTTTTGTCAGATATCTCGACCTTTGACTAATACCCTTTGATTATAATTAATTGAAAAGTACATCTCAACTTCACAGGTGTCCCGGATGAAGAATGCTCTTTTGAATGTACGATCGTTTTTCTGAAACATAGATCATTTTGAGATTCCAAAACGATATTTCCACTTTTCAGATCTGGCGACCCTGGTCGGACGTCTGAGAGAGCAGATGAGCTACAGAGCGATGAAATCATTCGGTAAGATACAGAGATCCGGACCTCCCTGAAGTGTGACACAAACAGTCTTGTGCTTTGGCCTATTAGCAGGAGAGATCATGTTTGGTTTAATGAATAGATTTGGCTTCACTTAAACACTGAATCCTTCTTTTCTTGATTACATCATCTTGAAATGAAGATTTTTAACGTTTTCTTGTGTCCTTTTACACTCGAGTGTCCCACCTGTAAAAAAATAAACGGGCATACATCAGGTAACCCGCCACGTCATCTCGTCCTCGAGTTCATACACGTGTGGGTTCATCCTCTGTACAGCCAAATCACTTGTCACCTCACGTCCAATACCACTTCCGAGCTCAAAAGGTGCCTGAGATATTGATCGGTCAGGATGAAAGATAAAATAAATCAGACTAGTTAATAAATCGAAATAATTAAGTAATTAATCCATGAATTGATGAATCCAAAATATTAAACACCGTTTTTGCCGAAGCACATGTTCATTTTTGATTGTACCCTAGAAATGTTTCTAGTGCTCCAGTCTAGCCTTAGCGTCAACACGCAGACAATCGTGGATGTAAGTCCGGTGATGACACAGACCTCCTCATCCTCCTATGCTACCATGCAAGCTTAGAATCCATTGAGCTCTTCTTTGTCCCGAGCCAAGAAGAACACGAGAAGCTCGCATCCTTGGAAACATCAAGGCTACAAAGGAAAATGAATTGGTACAGACATATGCAGCACATACTGTTTCTACTGCAGTTCTTGGGTCGACACGACATCTCGTCTTCATGGAATTGGATAAGGAGTTTCCCCAAAAGTCAAAGCAAACAACACATTCCTCTGGACAAACATAGACACAAGCAAGGGTTTTTATACTATGTGTGCGACATATCCGTGTGATGTAATGTGCAAGTACTCTCTTCTCGTGCCGCCATGACCTCACTGATCACCTGGAATGGAATGAAGCAGCGTGTATCATCTGCAATCAACATTGGGGGGACGCATGAAATATGTAACGATTTTGTTTTGATGTCACCCCCCCCCCTCGGTTCATGCCCCAGGGGATCACAGGGGTCCAAAGAGGAAATTTTTTTTTAACTCAAAACTTGAATTGGGGTCATTCCTGGTGGAACCTTTTGCCATCCTTCAACTTTCCTTTCGGTGGGAAGTGTGGGGATTTGTGATTCCTGATGTACGTGGACAATGACGTTGCCAAACAGCGGACTCGTACTTTTTTCATAAATTGCACAAACCTTTGGAAATGATGGGCAAATCTGTTTACTTTTGCTATTTAAATCTCCTATTTTAAGGCACTTGCTCTGATGGGAACCCAAACAGGCGAACATAGATGTTACATATTTTTACTTTTGTTCTTATTAAAATATTTGTGTTTTGTTTGTACTCGGACCCGCTATTCGCGTGATTCGTTATTCGCGGAGCCCGTGTATTCGCGGTTTATAAAATGCGACCTTCTTCGACATCCGTGACTCCGTGCTTCGTGTGTTTGTGGTTTTTCCTGTGGGTGTATTCGTGGTTTTTCACAGAATTTTTGATTTTCCCTCATCAACCACGAACCGCTGGGAACCTATCCCCCCCATTTCCCATTGAAACAATGCCCCGACATTCACGGCATTTTTCAGGAATGTATCCCCCAGCGAAGAGCGGGGTCCTACAGTATTGTGTTGTGTTGTGTTCACATAAGTGTCCCGCCTATCAAAGAAAAGAACCGATGAAGTACCGGTTTGGTTCAACTTTATTATTTATTATATGAAAACTTATTGGATTTGTCTTTTTTTATTTTCTACTTTACATCTTTCAAACTCCTAGTTGTGGGAATAGAATGCATCAACCGTCGAGTCGTGATCAAATATTTGCTTTGCAAGGGAATCTCGCTGGCTTGTACTTTGTTCGAATGAAGCAGAAGGTTGCGGGGTAGCAGCCGTGCCGCTGGTGCAACACCCTCTGCTTGTTCGGGCAGGAATTTGGAATTTGGCCGTGTTCCTGGCGATAGTTCTCCGTCTCTTCGTGAAGGACATCTTCAACGTCTACCAACGAATGTCAGCAGACAGGACACCCAGTTTAATGTCCATCCGAGGGACAACGCACACAATATTGAAGCAATTACACGTATATACAATCCACACCAAAACACATTAAATAACATAGTCCGACAGATCTGGGTTCAGATCTTCAGGCCAGAATCGGAAATCAGTATCCTGCTCACCATCTGGCGGAACACAACGACGAATACAACGCGACAACAGCAAAAAACAACAGCCACCCAATGTCACCGGTGAATCCATCCCAAAAATATTAAATAAGTCTAATCTCAGTAGCAGATAGGGTTGATCTCACACAGAATCCCGGATCGTTCCACCTGTGGCACTCCGACACCCCGTACGACACAAAGTTCGTGGAACAGCCAAAAAGAATAAATAAATCCTACACAGATCCTGGTTGGATCTTCACGAAATCGGGATCAAACTACTTCCTCGTGGCACTACTCCGAACCACTGCCACCAAGTTTGTAGAAATCCATCAACAAAATTAAATATTCTCGTATCCCAGATCGGGTTCAGATTCAGACAGAATCGGATCAGTTCTACCTCATCCGGTGGCAACCCCAACGCGTCACCGAAGTCGTGGAACCACCACAAAAAAAATAAATAAGTCTCGTATCCCAGATCTGGTCGGATCTCACCATGACATCATAGTATCTTCCTATGGGCAACTCCGCACCGTTCACTCCAAGTTTCGTGAACCACCAAAAAAAAATAAATAATTTTCGTATCCAGATCTGGTTTCGGATCTTCACCAAAAAAATGGAGTCACATTCTTCCTCGCCACACAACCCGTCACCACAAGTTTCGTCGGGAACCATCCACCAAAAATTAAAATAATTCTGTATGAGAATCTGGGTCAGATCTTCACCAGAATCAATGCATCTTCCTCGTGGCACATCCCGAACCCGTCACGCAAGTTTCGTGGGAACCATCCAAAAAAATTAAAATAATTCTCGTATCAGACCTGGCGGATCTTCAAACAAAACGGACAGTATCTTCCTCGCGGCAACTCCCGACCTCAACACAATTTCGTCGTGATATCCATCCCCCCACAAAAAAATAAATAACTCGTATCCCATTGGGTTCGATCTTCAACCTAAGAAATCGGATCACTTCTCAAGTGGACACTCCCAAACCCGTCCACATCGGCAAGTTCGGTGGGAATCCCATCAAGCCTTGTTGAGAATATTGTGCTGCCAATATAAGAAACCAGCTTGAAAAAATACCAGATCCGGATCGGATTTCCGATGTTCACGACAATGTAAAAGACGTGCTGACCTCAACCGGGACGATCAACTGCCTAACGCAAAGAAATTACAGAACCATGAGTGAAAAACCGTGGACAAAGCAGCGACAAACAAAAGTAGATCCAAACAGAGAGACAACGGAGACGCAGCAAATGCACCAGAACCAACATACTTCAAAAAAAACAGAATTTTTGCAAAGATAATATGGCACAAGGGCAAAACAACAGCACCAGACCTTCGTACCTACCATCCTCAAAGGGTTGAAGTAATGCAAAAGCGTGACTAACTCTCCGAACAGACCACAACCGCCTCACTCATGCAGAGAATTACAATCCAAAACTAAATGAGGCGGCACAGTCCTGAGGGCTGGATAACTCATACACAGAGAGAATAAACCAAGCACCTATCAGAATCCTTCACACACACACACGACCCCACACTTACCGCCAAAAGACGTCCACCGGAAACCGCCACAAACCTAGAGCAGTCACACGGAAACCGACCGCCACACTCGCGTCAACACCGAAACACCCCCGGCCATACAGCGTCATCTCTCCACTCTCACTCTCAAAGTATGAGCTACAAGCTATAGTGATCGGACGGTGCAAAGAAGCCATGTCCGGAGATAAGGAAATTACATATCGTACGTGTGCTGCTTGGAACCCACGACGCGACAATTCGCCAAGTTCTCTCATCTTCATGCTCATAACCTCATCACGTAAGACCAGCGGCAGCTGCCAGATAATCGCAGGAGCACAGAGAGGCCTGCCATCGCGGCTCGGCCGCCCAGGTCGAGCTGGGCCTGCCCAGTACGCCGATAGGCCTGCCAGTCGCAGAGCTCGAGGCCTAATGCTCGCGATAGCCTGGCCAGACGAGTCGCGGACTAAGGCCTCACAGTACCAGCACTAAGCCTGCAAGTCGAGGCATCGAGACCGCAGTACGAAAGATAGAGGAAACATCCGCAACATCGCGGCTAGGAGCCTGCCATTAACACACCGATAGCATGCCCAACGCAGATCGAGGCTCAGGAACCCTCAGACAAGCTACGAGGGCACTCAAAGGCCTACACACCCCCAATTAACATGACGGCTCAAGGCTGCCGAGCGAGAGGCAGCACACAGCAGCCCAACTAGCCACGAGGACTAACGCGAGCGGACGTAGCCAAGAAACTAGTACGAGCGACTGAGGAGACCTAATATAAGAAAAGCCACCAGCACGAATCCACGAGACCCCCGGCCTCTTACAGGAGGCCTCGGCACAGTACCCACAAGAATAAGGCCTACGCCAGTCAAGCCCTAGAGAGCAGCATGGAAACCCACACCATGCCCAGAATACTACGCCAGAGCCTAAAGGACCTATGCCAATGCAGAGAATGCATAGGCCTAAGAGCCCATCGCAGACGGAACAGGCAACATAGCAGCGGGGCAAAACAAGCTTGCGCCAGTCGCGCGCACAGAACTGCGACACACAGAAGCGGAGGCAAACAAACGCAACACAAGCCGATAGACGCGCACACACCTGCCAGACAGTCACGAGCTCACTCCAAAAGGCGAGCAAACCAGACGCAGACAGCGCCGGTCCTGCCTGCCAGATATGCCCCGACGTTCGGTACTAGGGAAATTTTCAATATCTCCAAATTCTATATTTCAATTCTATCAGATATTTCAATGGAAAAAGAAAACATTTGGCCTTTGAATCATTGAATTCTATTCTGTAAGAAAGAGATAGATATGGAAATGCGGCAAAGCCTAGAAGCGAACGTAGAATTATCTTACATTCGCTCTGACAATTACATAAACCTGTTCACAAACTGTAACAGCCACATACCCGTGGTAACGTGTCAAGCGCCCGAACAGCTGATGATTTGGACAGCAATTCGGTATATTCGGCCTGGAAAAAAAAAAAAAATTCCGGGAATCAGGATGAACTCATAAATAATCACATGATAAAATATTTTCTTGGTGATGCGGGAATCATCTTTATTAAAAATTTAAAACTTGGGAAAAAATAATGCAATAAATAAATAACAATCACTATCTGCAAGAATAAAAAAAAATATAAGTTCGAAAGAGTTATCAAAATCACTCCGGTAAGTCAAATACTAAATAAACACTTCTGTCAGATATAAAGATAGATAACACGAGGAGAACGCAAGTAAAACGATCACTTGCGAAAAAGAATTGAACAGAAATATAATACGAGCATAAAACACTCGGCAGACATACTCAATTACCACAGCAATGAAACATATCATCCCACAATCAAGAGAGAACCAAAGAAGAGAGAACAGGCGAGAAACCGGAAGCTCAACAAAGACCACAAAACCCACAACCACATCCTCGACATTGACAAGCACGAGAGACACACCTCACACGACACCACATATGGATTCGACATTTACACGTAACAGCGCCTAGCCAAGACATTACGAGTTGCGAGTCTACCTCTTTAGCTGGTTCGAGCAGGCAGAGGAGAAGCGCGCGCAGAGCACGCTTTGCCTCACGAAACGCACGACCGGAGATCCAGAACCACACAAAGATACCCATAGCGCAAATCAAAAAAAAAAATACAGAAAAGCAAAAACAACGGAAGCCAAAAGGTCATACCAACACACAGATTTACATCGCCAGGGTATTCGTGTTGTTTTGTTGTCCTATCTTCATTGCACGCATTTACTAATATTCACAGAGATAGAAATAATACCCAAATGGTGTTATCACCGAAGCCGTTTAAGAACCAACCGAAGGCAAAAAGGTCCATAGCTAAACGCAACGGATCCAAATAGCCAGGGGTTATGGTGTGTTGTGTGTTTCTACTACGATCCTCACTGCACCACACTTCGTTATGTAGCGTAAGCGACAACATGTCGCAACGGCTATTGAATGAAGTTCACTTTAGTAATTACGAAATTGCGGGCTTAATACATTAAGGACAAGTGGAATAATTGACCAAGCGCTGTCAGCAAGAACGACAAAGATTTTTGTAGCAAGCACATGTGACATTCCCACTTTCCGCGCACTTGAAATAGAGCCGTGCGATATACTGGAGCTGATGAAAGACATAACCCGAAGCACGTGGTGTCTCACCCGACTTCGGAGTCATGAAAGGCAAGAACAACCGCATCATATGCGCACGTCCAGTAGCGCGAAAAAACGTCTGAACATTCCGAAAGAAAAAAGCCCTGAAAAAGACCCGTTAGCCAGTCACTAAAAATTCGGATCTAGGACGAATGGAGTACCTCAGTACCCGTCTGTTTTGCATCATTCTTGTCACAAAAATTTTAGCGAATAATCGTCGGTCCAATAACGTTGATCTTGAAAGTGAAATCGTAATCTCACATACAGAGGGAAAGGAGGCTGTGCGTTGCATTATCGTCACGTATGTTACAAATGCAGATCAGTGGTCATAATCCTGCACCCCAAATCAGAGGGAGAGAGAGACGCATTTTTGTGCAGGGAGAGCCGCGATCAGTGTGAAACAGCTGCGTAGATAAACTCCCGGAGCACATTGTTAGATTCTGTGGCTTTCCTGATACGAAAGAGTAAAGGGCCGTCTTCAGAGGCTGTGAATATCTAAAGGTCCCACCCCTAATCCGCAAATCCTGAATATCTCAAGTACCTACGAGCCTGCACCAGAAACTACACGCGGTTGGAGCGTCCTGCCTAGTCACGGCCGCAGAGCCTAAGGGTCTCCGCCCCACTCGGCGCGCTTAAGGCCTTGTCCAGTTCGCCTGCTTAAAGTTTCCCCCTCCCCCTGCCAGTGCGTGGTAGGCTTGCCAAGTCAGCCAGCCTACATGTAGGATAATAACAAGATTGGGAAGTCCTCCATGAGCCGACGTCGAAACAAACACGGAGAATTTACAGAATCCTGGTCATATAGTGCGGTCGACATAACGCACTGCCTACTTATTTACGTCACGGCAAGAATGTGGCGCGACTTTTCCAAAAGGAACTTCCCAGCCGAGCTACTAGTCTCCGTCCACTTTTGTTTCCAGAAGTCCGCCCAGTCCCGCTCGCACAGGAGGACGGCTTGCCAACGTCACAGGCCTAGAACAGGAGAGAGGCCCTTTCTTCTGTGACTGTAACTGTGCGGCCTATCTCACCAGTCGCTGCTATAACGGCACGCCTTCCCAATTGCTTACGTGCAGGCCTAGACACCACTTTCGAGTTTTTACTTGCCCTGCGCTGTTCCCAGCGGGCCAGCCAATCGCTGCAGGCTTGCCAAGTTCCGTGGCTAGGTGCCACCACAGTCGTGGCTCAAAAGGCCTCCAGAAGCGCCCGCGTCAAGGGCCCCCCTGCCAATCGTGGCATGAGGCCTGCCCAGTAGTGGCTCAAGGCCTGCCAGTCGCGGTCTACAGTTGAGCTTAAGAATCACTGGCCAGTACTGCGCGTCCCCAGCCTTGCCTAAAGCTTTCCGCTAGCTTAGGTCTCCCATGGTGGGTGATCGAGTGCTTCGGGCTTCGCAGCATGTCACACGCCAGGACGTGCCACTCATAGCTGCCTTCCATTCGGCTCTCGGCCACGTGCCAGTGTCATGCGGAGCGTGGCCGTGGCCAGTCGCTGACCAAATCCCGAACAGCCCTGCCCAGAACCGCCGAGCTAAGAGAATGCGCCGAAAAAGTTGTAAACGTGGCAAGCCGTCCAGGTGTGTCCACTGAGACAGACAATACGCCGGAAAAAGCGTCCCTGCGTTTCCGACCTACAACGGGTCTCGCCAGTTCGTGGCTAAGGCTGCCAAGTCGGCGGCTAAGGCCTGACCCTAGTCCGGGCTAGGCCTGCCCAAGTCGTAGCTTAAAAGGCCTGTCCACCAGACGCCGCTCGCTGAGGGAGGACAGCTTGGGCAGTTGCAGAACGGTTAAGGACGAAAATTATCAAGAGTATTAGGAGTAAAGATGTAGAAATGCGGGCAGGGGAGCGGGATGAGATGAGTTGACTCTTCACAGGGCACATGCCTCTTTTGAGAAAGTCCGTTGTAACCTGATAGAGACTTGAGAGAGACTTCATGAACAGCAAAAAGTAGAAAGGATAGGAGGCCCTAAAAGCGTGTGACTCATTCTTGGAAAAGTCTTGAGAAGCTTTGAAAGTAGAAAGTTCGACAGGAGTCCGCGTGAAGATTTGAAAAACGAGCTCACGGGTCTCTACTCGGCTCATGAAAGAATATGAAAACAATTGTAGACGCTTAAATTGTGATCTCTGCGAATTTCTGAATGGACCCAACCAACCACACCACCAACCAAACGAACCAGCGTTATGTTGAGGATAATACACAAATTAAACGTAGGTACGAAACGTTTCGTCCATAAACACCACTGATTGCGCAACCTGAGAACCACTCGGTAATGGTTTTGTGAGCACGTAAAGTATGAGGTAGTGGTGAACAGATCACATATGGATTGGTGTTTCGGAGAACGTGTTTGAACGGAATTTTCAGGATAACAATATCTAAAATTGGTATCGAGGTGCAAGAAACCGAATTCGATTTTGGTTGAAAAGGTCGTAAGTGATATAAGCATTATAACCTATGAATTGGCGCACACAGCAAAGACGTAAAATAGCGCCTGTGCTCAGGAAGCTTGGTAGGGAAGGTTATAACGCCACCACAACCCGTCACGTCGTGTCGGTAGTATGCCGTTCACACTTGTATTAGAGAGTTGATTCGAACCATTTGTAGCACTTCCTTGTTTGTGCGTTTTGCTCCTCGCCGTACGGCGCTGTAATGTCAGACCCACTTCCCTCGTTCACCGACGCTGTTCCTCTGTTGGTCAGTGGTTGGAGTGAATTCATCTCCTTATAGTAGTGTCACGGACTACCAAGAAGGCGTTTCGCCCACAGCGCTACCACGACTGTCCAACGCCAACCACCGGCCGATTCGCTCCTAGTGCCATCTGTGAAAACTGATTCATCTTGTATAGTTGCGGCAGTCAATGAACTCCGCTGGACATATTCCAAATCCGTAACCCATGTGAGCGTCTGCAGACACCCCGATATATTAGATCGACATGCACAATCAATAGAATAGATTTGAAGATCGTCACATAGCGTTGATGAGAGAAAGCCCATCCTAGAGCAATGTGGGCGATGTATCTTCAAGTGTTGAAATGAAGCACACCAGAATTTAATTGACAATGTCGATGTGTGCCATTCAAACACTGTAACACCCACATCACATGTGATCATGCCATCTATACAGCACATGTTCCTTGCCCCCCGGAGACACCGCATTCACGTTCGCAATTGCAACCAAATTTCAAAACACTGATGCCCCGTGGCACAAAGTATGCTTCCAAGTTAAGTAGCGTACACACAATGATCACTGCACAAATCTTACACCCCTTGACTCTTGAAGTTTGACACAATAAATCGAAATGGCATACATGCAGAATATAAGGTCAAATAATGAACGAACTAAGATCACATCAATAAATCAAGAAATAACGTAAAAGACAAAATAAAAACAGAAGAAAGCGGGGAGTTTGGGGGGGACACGACAATCAAAATTGAAGGCCAAGGTAAAGGTATGACAGGGAAGAGGATAGGGTCGAGAGGAGGGGTTTGAGAGATAAGATTTGGAAGCAAACACAGAATTGAGGTTTCTCCTTCTCACTAGCACAGTCGGTTGTGGTGCCATTTGAAAGAGAGCAAGGGTGGAAAGTGGAGCATCACATCAGAGACAGACTTAACTAGAAGGGCACTCGTAGATCGCATACCTCCTCACGTAACGCCTGATCCACCAAACATATCGGGCCCGATACTTTTTTGATACGTCTGTCGTGCTTTATGTCGTTTTTGGCCCCGTCTCTCAACGGTGAAGAATCACTGTAAAAATTAAATAATCTCGTATCCAGATCGGATAGGATCTCACAAAAATCGAATTAACTCGTCGTGGTCACACACCAAACCGGTCACCCAAGTTTCATCAAATCCTCCACAACTTTTGTGAGATTCGTGCTATTTACCAGGGTGGTGCAGAGCCGGCTGCCACATTGGGACGTGCGATGATTTGAAACACAGAGGTTTATGTTCAAAGTTTCGCAATTTTATTAATGTGAGATAACATCAGGAAGTTGGCCTCCACCAGTTGCAGTGCATTGTCTTGAAAAATGGTCCACAACCCAAAAGTTCCGACCCACCTCTCGGACAGGAGAGCGGTCTGAAGTGTGTCAGCCGGCTCTGCACCGCCTGTATTAGTTGACCCGATCTCTCAATGGTGAGGAATCACTTTAAAAATTATCACATCTGGGTCCGGATTCGGATGTTCACAAAATTGAATCAATTCTTCCTCGTCACACCCGAACTGTCCACAAAATTTCATCCGAATCCGTCCACAACTTTTTTGCGACACCTGAGCAGCAGACAGACAAACAGACAGACATGGGTGAAAACATACTCCTTCCACCTTCGGTGGCGAAGGTAACAACAATGATAAAAACTCGACAAAACGACCAGAAAACTTTTCTTTGAGAAAGCAGCAGAGACCCTGTGGAGGAACCGCCACCGAACCGGAGGTGAGTTCCTTTCTGTAATCCATCTTGTCCACCCATGCTTCCTCTCTCCCTCCTCTACCCCAAACCAATTGTTTGCCCAAACTCCCTCTATCCCGCCTTCATCTCCGCTGTTGGTTCCCCCCTCTCTCTACCGTCCATTTGTCCTATTCCGTTCAGTGTACTCGTTCAGCTCTTCACAAGCCTCGACAATGTATATAAAATAAAACACCTCCACTCTACCCACAATCTTTTCTTCCCCCGTTAACCTACTGAACTCTACCCTAAGAGTGCACAAAAAAGAAGATCCAGTCACGTCAACTTAATAATGACTGTTCTTCAGAAGAAGTAACAGGCATACACCGGGACTGCTCTCAGTCAACGCTTCCCCGTGTACTCGCTAACCTTCACTTTTACCACCAGGATATTATCATGCTTGGAAATAGTATCGGAACACTCGTCGGTCGTGTGTGCTCATCTAAATCTGTTTTTTTGTTGTGTTTTTTGTGTTCGTCATTCTTGTTACGCACCCCCTCTCTGCCCGCACTCCACAATTAGGGGCAGAAATTATTTGATTCCCCAACACACTTCATGGCTCAGAGAAAATGAAAAAACAGAGTCTCAAAGAGTTGTCCAAGATGAGACTGGCAGAACACGATCGAACACCCCAGGACCCACCCCAAGGCGCATCCTCTGATGTGGAGATAAACCCTTCTCAATATATGCCCTGGAGAGATATATCCACCATTCATGGAGATGATGCTTGTTACGTTATTTGTACGTGTAATTTATGCAATGCATGTTAATTGCAAAATTGTGGAAATTTGGTGAATGTTAGCGCTAGAATATGTCACACATTGTGCAGGAAGTTGAGAGGGAGGAGGGGCAGGAGAACATCGAATCATAAAATGCTTTGTTCATTCATTGAATCATGAACTTGCTTTTCATTTGTTCAAATATTTTTTTGTGTGTGTAACACAGTCAAGGCTCATGGAAGAGTTAGAATGCAGAACGGATCAAGATGCAACATAAAAAGAGGAACAACAGGAGAAGGGGGGGGGGGGATAGACGGACAAACAAGGGATGCAGGTAACGATGAGCGGTACGGAGAACGCAAGGTGGACAAATGGATAATCAATAATAACTAACCCCAGCTCACGGAGTGCATGCGTCCACCTGCTGCAGTCAATTCGAGACATCGTTAACTGAACACATACATCATCCCTCTGATATTATTCCGCATAATCGAAACACCATCCATGCACTTAGATTACTCACAAAGTTTGTTGCATAGTTAGGACTCCATAAATTAAATATTATCAATCACATCCGTCATACGATCAGAGACAAAAGTTTCAGATTTCTTTGATAGGATTCAATTCAATTTCGTCCCTAAAACACCTATACATTAAAGCATCTTTCAAATATCAGTTTCGAGAGCTCAAAACGTGCGTAATGTATTATTTATTTATTTACCGAAGTGGTAAAACGCTTTTCAGATGTTCTCAGACACACACATACACCAGCGACACTGCGATTGTGACGTCACACGCACCGAGACCACTGGGAATGGAAGCGATGTGCCTTTGTGACTGAGAAACACTCGATACAGCAAACGGAAGGAGAGGGCCATCTATTAATAGACGCGTTGAGGGGGGGGGGGGAACGAGAAATAAAAAATTGTTTAAATAAGGGTGATGACTGATAACTGACATAAAGTCAAGAAAAAGCACTTCATTTTACTGTTTCTATGCTCCAGGCCTCGATCTGGAAACAAAAGAGGGAGAAAACTTGGAAGGTCCAAAATGCCAGCAATTTACATAGTATAAATAGATGTTTACGACACTCAATAACTGTTAATCTCCGTGTTGTTCGACGTCGGCTCATGGAGGACTTGCACAATACTCGAATATAACACTGTGGGAGAAAGAGCTGTGTAGGCCAGTAGTTTTACCTGAATTTCAAGGGTGGGATTGAACTTGATTACCTGTATCAGAGCCATAGGTATCCAGATGAGAACTGATCTCCCTGCCCAAAACGTTTCTTCCTCTGTTGTGCAGATTATGACTCATGACGCGTCATCAAGCGCTCCTTCCGTGCGGCGTCCCGCTGAATCGTGCAGGTGAAATGGGCGTGGACTTTCATGACGTCACTTCCGTTACATCCACCAAGCTTGTCAATCACCATGACACATTTGGAGCCACGCGGACTCAGCCGTCTCTTCCTCGACAAGAAGTGTGAGTCGTGTGACTGATCGCTACGTATCGGCGGAGAAGCGGGACGACAGCAAAATAAAAAAACAAATTTGGCTGAAATTTTCTCACTGTGACTTAATCGTGTGTTTTACATGTTTTTTCAGATTATCTCGACCTTTGACTAATACCCTTGATTATTAATTGAAAAGTACATCTCAACTTCACAGGTGTGTCCCGGATGAAGAATGGCTCTTTTGAATGTACGATCGTTTTCTGAACATAGATCATTTGAGATTCAAAAACGATATTTCCACTTTCAGATCTGGCGACCCTGGTCGGACGTCTGAGAGAGCAGATGGAGCTACAGAACGATGAAACATTCGGTAAGATACAGAGAGGTCCGGACCTCCTGAGTGTGACACAAACAGGTTTGTGCTTTGGCCTATTAGCAGGAGAGATCATGTTTGGTTTAATGAATAATTGGCTTCACTTTAAACACTGAATCGTTCTTTCTTGATACATCATCGTGAAATGAAGATTTTTAACGTTTTCTTGTGTCCTTTTACACTCGAGTGGTCCCACCTGTAAAAAAATAAACGGGGATCATACATCAGGTAACCCGCCACGTCATCTCGTCCTCGGTTCATACACGTGTGGGTTCATCTCTGTACAGCCAAATCACTTGGTCACCGTCACGTCCAAATAACCACTTCCGAGCTCAAAAGGTGCTGAGATATTGATCGGTCAGGATGAGAAATAAAATAAATCAGTAGTTAATAAATCGAAAATAATTAAGTAATTAATCCATGAATTGATGAATCCAAAATATTAACACCGTTTTTGCCGAAGCACATTTCACTTTTGTGTCCAAATTTCAGTTTCCGAGCTTGAAGGATGGCTGAGATATCGCCTGGACAACAAACAAACAAACAAGTAAAAGCGGAGTGGAAGTGAGTACTCTCTTCCTTCGTGTGCCTGGCCATGACCTCATGCATCACCTGGATATGGAATGAGGAAGGAGCGGTGTATCATCGCAATCAACATTGGGGGACGCATGAAATATGTAACGATGTGTTTTGATGTCACCCCCCCCCGGTTCAGGCCCCAGGGGTCACAGGGTCCAAAGAGGAAAATTTTTTTTAACTCAAAACTTGAATATGGGGTCATCCTGGTGGAACCTTTGCCATCCTTCAACTTTGCTTTCGGTGGGAAGTGTGGGGATTGTGATCCTGAAGTACGTCGGACAATGACGTTGCCAAACAGCGGACTCGTACTTTTTTCATAAATTGCACAAACTTTGGAAATGATGGGCAAATCTGTTACTTCTGCTATAAATCTCCTTTTTAAGGCACTTGCTCTGATGGAACCCCAAACAGGCGAACATAGATGTTACATATTTTTACTTTGTTCTATTAAAAATATTGTGTTTTGTTTGTACCGGC
>JAXMNL010000112.1:69420-82558 GCA_035128595.1 Eptatretus atami | reverse complement strand
TTGTTCCATGACGTACAGGTGTATCACCACGAGACAATTAGCCCGTGTCCATGACATAAGCAACATTTTTTCAGTTGAAACGGTTTAGCTTCAAAATCTAAACGAGAGCAAGAAGGTCTCGGAAAGGTGGTGCTCAACGAGGTAACAACACCGGAGCAGAAGAGGACCAGGATGCAAGTTTCACGTGGGTGTGTTGGTGGATTTGAATGCGTTCGCCAGGAGGATTTGTTTGTCCATGTTGTGAGCCAGGATGAATGGACTCACTCTCATCAATCAAAAGAACAAACTAAACGGTGGAAAAACCACAATTATCCGTCTGCATCCTCCAACAATTCAACACTGCTGCCTCCGGCGAGTCATGCATCGTTTTCTGAACTGTGAAGGTATCTCATGGTAGTTACCTGTATAAAAGTGTGACTATCAACGGAAAATTACTCCAAAGAATTGTGCCTTCGAATCTTGAACACCTGCTCTTCACCTGATCTCGCTTCCTCAAACTTCCACCCTTAACCCCAGGACTGAAATCTGAGCTCAGAGTAAAATATTCATCTCTGATGAACGTCATTCTGCTGCGGAGAGTTTTCAGGAGAGAAGGGACGTTGGTTTTGAGGGATTGACGTCCAAGAGAGATTGGATAAATGCGTTGAAGTCGAGGATGATGAAAATTAATGTTCTCAACTTCTCCGATGGAATTCTTTCCTGGTCATTTCTGGAAACTCTTTGGAATAAACTTGACCAGTCGATTCTACAGTTTTTGTTTTTGTTTTCCTTTTGGGGTTTTTTTCTGGTGTCATTTTTTTTGGAAAAAAGAATTTATTCCACATTAATGTCCTGGTATTTATTTATTTATTTGTGATTTGTTTTTACCCACATCTCTTTCATGGTCAGAAACATCTGGTGCCTTGTCCCAATCAGTGTGATTACGAGCATAAGCATTCGTACAGTTATATTCAGTATTGTATGTACTGCACTGAAGATTGGTGCCATTGTTCTCCTTTATTGTGACCCTTATGTGCCCCCACCCTGTTTACAGCAGACCGACCAGTGGATCTCAGTAACTCTGCCTCCGCGATGCCGGTTCAAAGTCCAGCCCCTTTTCCTGGATCTCCATTTGCATGCAGAATCCACGCACCGATTTCAGGATGAGCTCCGACTTGCTGGATCATCAGCTGGCGTCGTTTTCATCGAGGTTTCGATCCTTCACCAAGAACCTCTCCAAACGGCGGATCCACAGCCCTGATCCAGTCCACATCAGTAGATTACTCCACATCGATGGACCCACACACTCAATGTGTCCAGACAAGTCAACACAGCAAGCATATTGCATTCAAACTTATTTAATGATACTTTATTTTAAGATTTATACATTTGAATAACTTTAATAATACATCACTTTATATGATGCTAGAAGGCACTCGGGAGAGCATAATCCCCGCCACGTAATCCTGATCCACGAGAACATATCAGGCCCAATACATGTTGAAATATCAGGCCACATGTCGTTTTGGCCCATCTCTCAACGGTGAGAATCAGTTTATAAATAAATATATTGCATCCAGTCTGGATTCGAGCTTCACCAACCGAA
Source organism: Eptatretus atami (assembly GCA_035128595.1). Classification (NCBI taxonomy): domain Eukaryota; kingdom Metazoa; phylum Chordata; class Myxini; order Myxiniformes; family Myxinidae; genus Eptatretus; species Eptatretus atami. Next base: position 80,973 of record JAXMNL010000112.1, on the reverse strand, counting down.
TCAGATCTTCCTAGTGGCACTCCAACCTGTCCAGCAAGTTTCGTCGAATCGTTCACAAGCTTTTGATATACGTCTATATATCTCATTGTGGCCCAATCTCTCAACGGTGAGAATCACTTTAAAAATTAAATAATTCTCGTATCCAGATCCGAATTCGGATCTTACCAAAACCGAATCAATTTGTCCTCGTCACACACCAACCGTACCACAAGTTTCATCCGATCCGCCAAACTTTTTGAGATATCGTGCTATTTACCAGGGTGTGCAGAGCCCGACTGCCATATTGGGACGTTGCGATCTTGAAACACACGAGGTTTATGTTCAAAGTTTGCAATTTTTATTTTATGAGATAACTCAGGAAGTTGGCTCCACCAGTTGCAGTGCATTGTCTTAGAAAAATGGTCCCACAACCCCAAAAGTTCCGACCCACCTCTGCGGACAGGAGAGCGTTGAGTGTGTCAGCCGGCTCTGCACCGCCTGTATTAGTTGAGCCGGATCTCTCAATGGTGAGGAATCACTTTAAATTATCACATCTGGGTCCGGATTCGGATGTTCACCAAAAATTGAATCAATTTCCTCGTCACACACCGAACCTGTCCAAAAATTTCATCCGAATCCGTCCACAACTTTTTGGTATCCGTGCACAAGGAAACAGGACGCGACGAAAACAGGACAGGACATGGTTTTGTGAAAAATATTCCTCCTTCCACAAGACAAGTAGGACAACAGGAGAAGGGGGGATAGATCGGATTGTGGGTGGTTGGGTGGTTTCGGTTGTGCGGATGGATGTGGTGGGGTTGGTGGACCAACAATGGGAGAGTGTGGGTAAGCGTTGGGGGATGAGCTTGGGTTTTACGGTTTTGGTTAGTCGTTGGATTGGCTGGTTATTATTTTTTAAGATGAGCCGGTACGGGATGAGCGTGTTTTTCGTTGAAGTTGGGTGGTATAGGTATGTTGTGGACGGATGGTACTTCCCAAACTTGTGATGGGAAACTGTAGGTGGGTTTAGGGGTTGGTGGTTTGGGAGGAGCTTGTTTGCATATCCTGGTTGTGTTGGATGTTGTTCTGTGAGATTGAATGTCGTGGGTTGCTGCGACTGTGATATCTTTTTCGATTTTTGTTGTTTCGTGGGAGATTGGGGTGTGTATTTGTTTTTGGGTAGAAGTATTTCACGGCATTGTGTTTTTTGTTCGTGTCTTTCATCACTAACATTCCCAACTCCCGCCTGTCCTTGCTCTTGAGTACAAGACTGGGTAGCTTTGTAGTTTCATGAGCTGGGAGGTGCTGGCGTGATCGTGAAAAGACCCTGTCCGCAACAACAGAGAGCAATCCTTGCAGCCCAGTGGCTGAGGAGTGAGGAAGTATGATCGCGTAGGAGTAGTGGTGGAGATTGGAGAAGACAAACGACAAGGTGGACTTGGAGCTATTCCGAAGTTCCTGATAGCGTAGAAGAGGTGTTTGTATTTTTTAGCGTGCGTATACTTTGTGAAGTTTCATTTTAAGTTTGTGGGTTTTTGCGTTAGAGAGGTGTAGGAAGAGAAGAAGAGCTGTCTGTTCCTGTCTGGACCGCAAGGTGTTGTCGGTTTTTTGCGGTGTGCGTGTTGGCATGTACGAGTATTTGATGTGGTGGGTGGACGTGCGAGTCTCTCCGCCATGCTTTTCGCGTTTTTTGGGAGCAGTTCTTGGCTCTGTGCGCAGGGTGACTGGTGTCGCATGGAGTGAGCATGATGGGTGGCTGTTGAACCCGCTAGTGTTGTCTTGGTTCTCGGTGTTTGCGCGGCTCGCTTTTAGTGTGCGGTGCGGTTGAGTCTTCGGATTGCTAGGACTCTCTGTCGGGCTTTTGTTCTTGATCGCTAGGTGTCATATTGCGGCCTCGTTGGACTTTTTGTGTCGTTGCCTGGCTAGACTTTTGGATATCCAGAATCGATGGAAATTCGCGGGTTTTGCGTTCCAGGGGCGTGGAGAGGCTCGTCATGGTGACTCCGCGTGCGGTGGTTCACGGGTCTTTTAGCATGTGGCATACTTTGCATTGGCCAACCAGGCACCGGCAACCTTGTTTGCAGTTGCCGCATAGCTCACAAGCTCTGTGTCCATACTGTCTCATTATGATGCTTGCTAGCGTGTGTTTGTTTGGTGGTGTATAACGCGAGGTGATATCTGAACCTCACAGTTCGTTGTGCGGTTGTTGGGATAACCTGCATTGTTGGATGTCACCAGCCTTACCCCCAATCCACTTCATTCCAAAAGAAGTTTGTTTAGTTATGTGATTGTAGTAATTGTGTGGATTTTGTTTTATTTTACTGAATTGGTTTACATGTTAAAATTGAACAAACTGTTGGTGTTTTTTAGGTTCTTGCCGTGCGTTGTGTTTAAATGAAAACTTGGTATTGAAAGGTCCTTTGACGTTATTGAGTGTTTGCAGCCTGCAGAGTTATTCCGATCCTTTTCCAGTTGCCAGCACGAATTACCCATGGAGTTATTTGTCTTCTTTCGGCAGTGTTGGTGTTTTTTTTGGCATTATGTGTGTGTGAACTTCTCTCCATCTGGACCTTTCCGATTTTTCAGTTTTCCATTAGGGACTCCTTATTTCTCTGTTGTCTCGACGAGCGTTGTGCTGCGCTGGGCTCTTGTCTCTTTGCGCTAGTGTGGGCCTACTCTTATATCTCCTGTTCGGGTCAATCTTTCACTCCGACCCACAGGATACCACAAGCCTGGCGCATCCATTGAATTGCTGTCACTCTCGTGCGGATGATTAAGTTTTTATGACGACTGGAATGTGTCAGTTTTTCAACTCGGAGGCGCTACAGGGTTTGAGTTAAGTTCAACAGCTGAAGAGTGTGTGGAGTTGTGAAGTCAGGAGCTCTCAAGGGATCTGCGATCGATCGGAGGGCGGATGCTTCCGCATTCAGCGCCGGACACTTCTTTACTGGTGTAGCCAATTTCATTGTAGGCATGACTTAGTATGATACCCATGGTTTTTTTGGTTTTACGGTTTAGTTTTGGAACCATAGAATTTATTTTTTAACCGTCTCGACATGTCCACTGACAAGATGCAGATCTACTCAGGTGGTGAGGTGTTAATGTTTGTGTTTGTTACGTCACCTGTTTGCGCCTCATTTGTGATGCTGTAGCAGTCGGGTGTATAGATGACGCGTATATGGTTTCTCCTTCACAATTGTTTGTTGTGTTTTTTGATTTTGAGGCTTCTAGACCGTTGATGTTCGTGAACCAGTATGTGATATAAACTGGGATTTGTCATTCACATGACTAAACAAGAGCTTTCGGACATGGTTGACGGTGTATTGTTGAGATGTGGTGTGCTACCCTGATACAGCTCGAATAATGCACGACTATTTAAAAATGGTTTCAATTCCACCACATTTTAAAAGGCTTCTTGACACCAAGCTGTTTTCCATCCTTTTCACCTCCAGAAGGAGGGTTCGCTTCCATTAATAATACACAATATTTCTCTGAGTGCTTGGCCATACTAAAGGTTGTTACGTGATCATTGAATGTTGGTGTGTCTGTTCTTGTTCCTTGGCTGGTTGAACAGGGATATTCTGACGAGAGAAGGCTCTTTTTGGTAGCTCTGTGTAATTTCTTTTGAGTAGTGGAGTGATTCAGTCTTGGGGTTGATGCTGACGATGTGGTGTCGATATTCGTATTCTGTATTATTTTGGGTGGGAATGAATTGTGTAAGGTTTACTGTTTCACCGCCATCTGCTTATCTAAATCTGGTGTTGATGTAATATACTTTTTATGCGATGTAATCAGTTAATGGTTGTGCGCGCTCGTTTATTACTGATCCCTGTATATTGGTATAGCGCGCACACTTACGATTGCCTCCATTTTTGCAGCCCGCTGCTCTTTGCTTGTATTGCCTGTATGTGGTTTGTGATAGCTTTTTTCCAAGTTGTGGCAATCGAATTGCTAGTGATTCTTATCTTAGTGATCGTTAAGCGGCTGCTTTTCATTCTGGATGGATAACATCCTCCTTGTTTAGCGTTCTACTCTCAGTGGGCCAATGTGTGGGCTTCTTGCAACAGTTTTCCTTTTACCTAGCCTGTCTTCATCTCGGTTGAGGTCTGGAGTTGCTCCCACGCAGTGTTCCTGTAGTGTCTGCTTCAGTCCCCTGGTGTTTTTGGCCTCGGGTGTTTATCATAGTTGATCTCTATCTAACTTCTTTGGGTTAAATGCCTTGTGCCATTTGTCGATGACTTACACCTCCACTGTGACGTCCCTCTTATCTTCAGTACAGTACAGGGCTGCAGCCCCTTCCCTCTCTCAGGCCTTGAGACATCACAACTTGGTCTGGAATACTCACTACTGGGGATAGGTTCTGATTGTCTTTACATTTTGCGTTTGGACGTTGCTGTTCTAATCTCCAATTGCTACAGGAGTCGTTCGTGCGTACCGAATGGGACGTCTGGGCAACGGCCTTCGCTACGTTTCTGCAAAAGGGGAGCCGTTGTTGACGGGGACGGTGTCTGATGCTCGTCAACCATACTCTTTTGGTGTTCGATATCAGCAGATTCGTTCTTTCTTTTTGTGGGCAAACCAATGTGCAAAAGTTGGACCTTCCTCTCAATAGCACTGCGCCTCGGACTTGGCGTTGTCTAGTTTGCTATCTGTAAGTCTGCGTTAGTTTATGGGGTGGTGAAGTGCAAAGGGTTGGAGGTTCTGTATTTTTGTGGGCTCTTGAAAGTGAGTTTTATGATTTTTTTGAATCCTGGTTTTGGCTTTATCCTAGGGTCACCATGCAGAGGCACTTCGTGCGGTTGGTTACATTGTAAAGCGGAGGACCCGGGGGTGTTGCCATTTGCTGTTAGTCAAGTGCTGTGAATGTTCAATAGGATTGTTCCGATCGAGGTACTCGTGAGATGTTCCGATAATTGGAGAATTTTGCTTTTGTCAGTATGTGGGATGAGTTGGACCAGATGTTTTTGGTGTTTGCTTGGTCATCTCATTTCATGGTTTTAGTTGGAGGAATCAAATATTTGCTGTGACTTTTGACAGTCATTTTTCTGGGGTAAAAAAGACAATTTTGTGGAACTAGACTCCACAGGGAGTCGGTGTCGATCGGATTCTGTTGTGGGGGGTGCTTTTTACGCGTGTGCTGCGTAAGTTAATCGATATCCAAATGTGTGAAAAAATCCCGACTTTCTCACTCTGGATGATTTTCCTTATGTCGGAGAGTTTGATTGTTTACGAAGTGAGTGTGTTTCACCTTTGATGACCTATTTTGACCTTGTGGAGCATATGACGTTGGTATGTGTGCTGTGTGGGGTTTATGGACGTTGTGTCATGTGGGCCATCATGTGTCACATTGTGATCAGCAGTCTTTCTCTCTTTTTCACAGCCGTATAGTGTTGTTTATCATCGGTCTATGCCGTGCTGCCGTAGGTTTGGGTAGTTGACATGATTGACACTACCGCTATTATGAATGGTTGCTAGGCAACGACATTCGGGTGTAGACTGCACAGGGGCGTTGGAGGTCATGGTCTTTCAATCCTGTAATTTGTGCACTAATCCCTCCTTTTAAGTTTTGGTTTTAGGGATTTGTGCGAATTCACTATGTATTTTCGGGATTCTCTCGATGGCATTGGAAATGGGTGTAGGGTCGCGGGAGGTGATTATTCACGCTGGCGGATAGAAAGGCCCGCACATGAGCGTTTTGCAGGGTGTTAGCACCCCATGTAGTTCTAGCTTCAGAGGACTCTGCTTGTGTTGTGTGGGCGTCAATGTTATTGGTGTTGCTTTCTTCTGTCGAGGTGGCTGGGTACGACGATACAGTCGTTGGAAGGGCGCGGGGGTGATCGTGCTGTCTCTTCATGTTCTCGCGGGTAGTGTAAGTCTTGGAGTCGACGTGGGTGTCCTTGTTGTGGATGGCTGATAGGTTGTCGCCATGTCCATGGGATAGACTTACTGGCGGGTGTAGGGTGTCGGGCTTGTCTTATGTGTATCATTTATTACTTATTGCTTACTCCAGGTGGTGCGTGCTTTACGGTGATTATCTCTCGGCTTTCGCAGGTATACCCTGGTATCGAATATACGATTGTTTTTTTCGACCGTTTTATCTTATTAGCTTGCTTTTTCTTATTGTTTTTGTGTGCGATCTGTCTATTCTCGGCTTCTTGAGGTTCGGGTGGTGGTTCTCAAATGTTTGGGTTATGGGCGGTGACGGTTAGCTATGCTTTTAGAATGTAATTCGTGAGATTCAGTGGTGTCACTGCTCGACCAATGAAAGAAGGAACAGAAACGAGTTGGTGAATAATCGATGACGAGATAGGGTTCCTTGGGTCCGTTTTTTTTTTTGGGGTATTGTGTGTAGCAAATAGGCCAGGGAGGGGAACATAGGTAGTGAGCAGACTAAGAAAGCCGTTTAATTTTTCCGTGATTATGTATTTGATTTGCCAAATGGCGTTTCAAGTAGGTTTTTTTACGCGCAGGCATTTATTATCTTAAAATATAATTTACAGTTTTTTCTTGTTGATGATTTGCGGCCCTGTTTTTTGCAGCTGTAAAGGTGCCAGGGGGTTTTTGCACCTCTATACTCCCTTTAGCATTTCTGTTTGGTTTGTCTGTTATGTTATTTAAGGTGTTTTTTTTCTCTGCCTGGATTATCAGGTTTATGTTATATTTTAGCTTGGTGGTGGATCTAATTTTCAGTTTCTCGGGTGGATTTGCTGAATAGATTCCTTGGTCTTTTGAGCAACTGGTTTATAAATAATTTTGTGGTATAGAGTTCTTTTCATCAATGGCGGCCTAACGCTCAGTTTCTAATGATTTTTTGATTCTTCATATGTCGATCTCGGGCTAGAAATCACGATGGTTATTGTGTGTTATGATAGAGTTATATGGTTGTTGGTTTGATGACATATGTTGGTGAAAAATAGTGTGTGATAGTCTGTTAGGTTGTATTTCCGGTTGACTTTTTTTATTTTTCGTATATCGTACTATTATTACGTTTTAGCTGCTGTCGTTGGTCTATGTCAGTTACAAAGTGTAGATACATCTTGTGCATCTGCGCGATGTATTTGCGTGTGCGGATAGATCCTAGTGTTTCATATGGGGTTTGCAGTATACTTTTGTGGATGTTTTTAAAAGGAAAATCTTTTTGGCAAATGCTCTTGATCACTGCATGAGTAAATTAGGATTCATGATGTGGCGTCCGTTTTTCTGTTTTCCGTGGTGTTAGCTGGTGAGAATGTCACTCTGAGTGTGCCGTTAGGGTGTTAAGCATTTGCACAGTACTGAGTTGGAGTTTTGTTATTGGGGAGTTTTTGTGATGGTGTGACGCTTTTTATATCTTGCTATGTTGTGTCTTGTTTTTGCGTTATCATACCATATGTTCAGGGTGAGCCTGATTGGTATAATAACTGTATTTTAGTGATGTTTTTTCATGGTTGGATCACAAGACTTGCGCTCTCTTGAATTTTTTCTGTGATATGGTTCAGTTTGGCAGTTCGTTTCTTTTGGACTGACATGTTGTGGTCTTTTCTTCGGTGTTTGATGATGTTTTCTGTGGCATCCCGATGAAAGGTTATAGTTAGCTATGTATCCCTATGAGAGGTTCTTTCGATTAGTCTTTTTTGTCTTTTGTTTGGTTTCGGTTTGGGGGTTGTGGTTTTTTGCTTTATGTGTTCGTTTTTATTGTTTTTTTTATTTTTTGGTTTTTTTCTCTACTTATCTGCATCTTCGTGATTGTATTGTGATGTGATGTTTTATGCCTTCATGGGCTTTAGGTGAACATTACACCCTAGGGTACATTGGGTTAAAGTGCAGAAGTTTTGCTGATTTTTTTTTTTTTTTTTTGAGTTTTGTTGGTTCTTTCTCTGGCATCTTGCTGTAGTATTTTAAACGTGCTGAGTATTATATCCCTGGATAGTAGTGCAGTCGTTTTGTGACAAAGAGTAAGCGTGTTTTGTGTGTGATTGCGCGAAATTCTCGGGAGATGAGCGTCGTGTTTCTCGCTTTAATTCTGTAACCTGGAAATCAGCTTTTTTAGCAGTTTTTGAGTATACTGATGTGGTCATTGTTTTGATGAACATGATTTTAGGGGTTTGTAGGGCCGTTGTAGTGAGAAATAGTTGGTTAGGGTGTATGTCCTTTATTTTATTTCTTATATTTTTTCTATTGGTTTATTAACTCTAATCGATATTTTCAAGTTGTAAATTTATATACACTAAAAAAATAATTGCCATCTCGTGTTAATGATCTGGTGTCAGTCTATTCTATTTTCAAAGTTTAGACATTTTAGATCATTCATCATCGACGACAATAGTAGCGTGTAAGGTTTATTTGTGTTTGCTATTTGTCATTGATTTCTGGTTTTTCTCTTATTGTTTTCTGATGGTTATTAAATTTTATAGTTATTTGATATATTATGCCCTTTCATTTTGCCCACACCTACTGCTATTCTTTATTATGCGTATACTCAAAGCTTGAGCTATTGACTTGCATGTTGGAGCTCCATGAGGATCTTAGTGTGAAATGACTGTTGCGCAGATGGATGGTGATTTTTGGATTGATTTTTTCTTGGTTGTTGGGGCATGTCGCTGTGTTTTGTGATTTGGTCATATGTGTGTTGAATTTGTAATAGATGTTTTGGATTTTATCTCTTGTTTTCGTATTTAATTTCACTCCAGTTTATAGTTGTTGTTTATTTTCAACCAGTATTTGATATTTCTCATTTTTTTAGGAAAAGGAAAAATGGAAGGGATGCAGTTACAAGCATAATATACATTGATGATACTTTGCCAGAGATTTGAAAAGTTAAAATGAATTTGATAGTGCTTTTCTTATGGTATCAATGATTCCATTTAACTTTATTCGTTTTGTCATTGGTTGTTAAGTCGTTCAAGTGGATCATCGACGATTCGTTGTTCTTAGTGTCTGTCCAATGTTTTGATGAGTGGGCTTTTTTCCTTTTGATGTTTCCTGCGTGTTTCTGATTTCTCTAGGTGGCTGTGTTGGTGTGATAACACTGGTTATGTATTGCACAGTGAAACAATGTTTGTCATGTAGTTTTTTCAGTAATCTAGGGATGTTTGTGGATTTTGTATTTGCTTTGAGTATGTATGGTATTTATCAGATCTATGTGTTGCTTCAGAGTTTTTTTTTCGAATGATCGGCCTCTGTTTTTTAATTATCATCGGTAGAGACCAGGGAGGTGGGTTTCCCGGTTCGGTTCTTCTTTTTTCGGAGAGCTGGTCTATGTTGGTGTTGTGTTTGGATGTGAACTCTTGTGGTGAGGCTCGTGGATGTGATATATTTAGCCTCAGCTGCTACAAAGATCCCCACGTTCTTGTCTGTGATGTCGGATTGTTGTCTCTTGACCGCTTAGTTTTTTGCGTCTTTCTTTGTGTTTGCTTGTTTTTGTGCTTATGTTTTTGGTTGATGGTGGGTGTTTCTTGTTGTTTCAGCTTGTGGATATATTCCCTCGTTTATAGCTAGTTTTTTGTGTAGTATTATTTGTGTGTAATTGTGTGGTGGGGAGGTGGCGGTGGGTGCCCTAACAAAAAAAAAATTAGTTGAGCACGCGCGGATGTGTTCCGTCTATTTCGTGTAATGTTTGTTAGTGAGTAAGGTCCGGTAGCGGGAAGGTTGATGGGTCTGTTGATGTTGTTTTTTCTGAGCGTTTATTTTGTTGGTGTTGGATTTCTGTTTTTGTGATCTGTAGTGTGTGTTCGTGGTTTGGGGTATTGTGGGTGTGTGAGGTGTTTTTTTTGTGTGGGTGGGGTTGTGGGTGGAGCGGTACCTGAAGGTGGCATGGGGGGGAGGGGGCCCGGAGGAGGGATGAGGGAGGTTTGGGAAAATGGGTGGGGATGGGTGGGGGGGGAGCTGGGGGTGGAAGTGATTGAGTCTGTTGGGGGTGGGTTTAAGGGGTCTCTGTTTTGGGTGGTCGTTTGTGAGTTCTTGTTTGTTCGTCGAGTGGGGAGGTTGTTGTCCTTGTTGTCTGTCTGTTGCTTCTGTGGATTGCGGTTGGCGTCGGATGATTTTTGTGGCGGTTCGTGTGTTGGGGAGGATCGATTCTTTTTGTCGTCGTCGGACCAGGTGTGATAATTTTTAAAGTGCTTTCTCCTTGATGATCGGGTTTCGGGCGGTTGCAGGCGTGATTCGCGGTATCGTCTGGATGTGCTGATCGAGTTGTTCCAGGTGTTACTTTGTCGACTGTGTTAGGTGACTTTGTGTGTCTGTGTTTTGTGAGTCATTAGAAGGTGTGGGGGCGTGATTCTTGTGTTTTTTTTTTTGCGTTTGTTTTTTGTTGTGTGTTTCGTTGCCGTTCCTTGCCGTCGGGGGCTGGCAACCTGGAATCTTTTAGCCTTCTTCTATTTGGTTGTGGGGTTGTTGTCTTGGTTGCCGGTCTTTCATTCATCCTGTTGGATGCATGTTTTTGTGTCTGGTTGTATTCGGTTTTAGTAGGTGTGTTCTTGAGGTTAATTGATTGATTTTTGACTTATGGGGTGATATGGGCTGGGTAATTGATAGTTTTAGGTAGGTTTGCTTCTCTGCTAGTTAGTTCTTTGTCAACCATCCTTGGAGTTCCGCGATGATGTTTTAGGATGTTGTCGAGTCTTTCGTGTGGGTGTGAATTACGCTTATCTAGCTTCCGGTCTTGGTTTTTGCTTGTTGAGTGACCTGTTGGGTGTCTCGAGTGAGTCGGAGTTAGTAGTTGTCTGGGTGGCACTGGCATCTGACTGTCTTATCAGTTTTTGATAGATAGTATGAGAAATCGTTGAATGGCTGTAGGCTCTAGATGTGATTATATAATGTTCGTCTTGAACGCATGAAAATGATGTGCACCGTATTGAGGCTTCAATTGTACACTCATTTTTATGTTTTGAAGTAATAAATTATTGATGTTTTGCCGATCGTATGGAGGGGTTTTGTTTCTTGGTGTGTTGAGTGTGTTGGTTTTTGTTTGTTTATTTTTTTTCTGTGATATTGCAGGGAGTATTTATGCTGGGCATTGATCCTACAAATAACAAAAACAGTTTAGTCACATCCAATATGTGTGTATGTTTGATCTATCCATTATTTTTGTTCATTTGGTTGTGGGTCTCCGGGTGTGGACATTGGAGTTTGTGTGTCAGTTTTGGTTCCAGGCATGTATAATTTGCGTTTGCTAAATGAAATTTTGATGTCTTTGTGTGTGTTGCTATATTGGCAGGGCTCAGCATTGGGAATGACGCTTTGCTTTATTGTAAAAAGTGCGGCACTTGATATCATTCTTGGATAGGGGTATAGTAGTGATCGGTTTATGTGTGCGGGGATCAGTATGACATTACTCGGGAATGATCCTATTGTGTTCTTACCTTGAAGTAGTCATTGCTATTGCATGCATGAGCCGATATGTGGATAATATAGGTGATTTCCCGTGGTTGAACGGTAATTTTTGTTTGAGACGACGAGGGTCATGAAGATTACTTGTGGATTGTCGCGTTCGTCTCGCCTGTGCCATTGCAGCGAAACGTGGGATTGGGCTCGTTTTTCGGCGAGTTTCTTTGCAACTGTTACTAGAGGGAGATATCACGAGATATCTCCTGGATA